>CM059211.1:38555445-38635445 GCA_030347435.1 Clarias fuscus
CTAGCTGAAATCATGAACAGGAAAGATCTGCGTGTCCCTGGAAGTCGCCGTGGAAACGACACGGATGTGAAGAGGAAGGATAAAGAAAACAGGAAACTGCAGCTGGAGCTGCGATCTGAACGCGAGAAACTGAACAGCACCATCATCAAATATCAGCGAGAAATCAGCGAAATGCAGGCGGTACGGCTGCAACATCAAGACGCCCGCGGGGCTAGCACAGCCTCGACCTCGTCAACTCAGTCCTGACTCTAACCATGTAGCATTGCAGCCTCGCAGCTCACTGTTGAACTTTGCTATTGTAGCCTCATGCTAACACAAATAGATCTCATTTGAAATTTTTAACACAATGCTAACCATAAACTTCTTCACATTCCTATGCTAGGCATTGCGGCCTGCTAATTTAATCACATGCTAATCAACAATTACGAGTATAATTTCCTGGGAAGCGTCAAATTGTAATGGACCCATGCTAACCGTTAAACAGTGCTAGTCACCACAGACTGTTTTTCATGTGTTAAATTGAAACTTGGTTCTTTCAGTTTATTCTTTAAACCAGCTAGGTCATATTTAGCTAGATAGCTTTGTACTTCTAAATTTTCTAGTTGCTTCTTAACAGTGAATTTTACAGCGCTCCGGATTAACGCCATGTTTTCCTCTTCTTATAACAATTATCACCTTTTATTGTTGATAGAAATAATATAAAATTAGCAAATGTCTGTCTGTCTGTTTTCTTTACAGCAACTAGCAGACGAGTCGGTGATGCGCGTGGAGCTGCAGATGGCCCTGGACAGTAAAGACAGCGATATCGAGCAGCTCCGAGGACTCCTCAACTCCGTCAACGTGCACTCGCTCGACTCGGCCAGCATGAGCAGCGGGCCTGAGTTCGAAACGGACGAATCACTCCCAGGTTCCACACTTTTTATTTATTTATTTATTTATTTATTACCTCCCATCAAGTTCATGTTTAAACCGTTCTATTACATATAGAAACGAGCTGTTGTATATCTGTGCAGTCGGACCCTTTGATCTATAGCGTTTACCTTCTTAGAGTGTATTTAATACATAGCGTCATTCTTTAAAAATAAATAGTATTTTATATATCCTATTATATATATTTTATATATATACGTATAATGTACTGTTGCAGTACTGTATACTACAGTATTCTTTAGTAACAGTATTAATACTTGTTTAATCTTGTTCCAGCTATAGAAGTATACCGCATCCAGTTTGTTTGTAATTATAGTATTACAGAAGATTATAAACTTTATATTTCTAATTCAACTTTAACCTTCAAATGTCGTCCTCCAGAGACGCGGTTGGAGGGCTGGCTGTCTCTCCCTGTGAGGAACAACACCAAGCGCTTCGGCTGGGAGAGAAAAGTGAGCTGTGTAGCAGTCTCTCTCTCTCTCTCTCAAACACACGTACACAAACAGACTTTTTTAATGTTTCGTACGTTTAATAGTTGATGTTTAATGGTCGTGTTTGTGTTTCTGCTGCAGTACGTGGTGGTGAGCAGCAAGAAGATCCTCTTCTACAGCAGTGAGCAGGACAAAGAGCTCTCCAATCCCTACATGGTGCTGGATATAGAGTCAGTATCGTCTCCGCTCCCACACACTCGCAGCGTCTCGTGATACACAATGCACAGTGCAGATTGTTCTTAGTGATAAGTTCACAACACACATACCGATTGTCTCTAGCAATAATAGAATTAGTACTAATATTGTTAATTATATATTGTATGCTAATCTGTTACTAGTCGTAGATCAGGTGATTTTTGGCAATTTTTGGTATTTAATACTGATATTTTTTTATAAATTCTTCTGTATTGTCTGTTGTAACGGTGTTAAGGCAGATGATAAATGATGGGATCTGCCGTATTAGTGCAGCTGATGCAATCCTTTAGTACAGATAGCATTTAAACAAGTATAGTATGTGAGTAAGTGTGGCTCATGGCTCAAATAATTCAGTTAATTAGTATTAATGTGAGATCTCCTTCTGGTTCGTGTCCATTCTCTCACACTCTTCTGTCTCTCTCCGTCCTCAGTAAACTCTTCCACGTGCGTTCGGTCACCCAGACGGACGTGTACCGCGCAGACGCTAAGGAAATCCCTCGAATATTCCAGGTGTGTGAACAGACCCTGCTTACACTCCTAATTCAATAACAATAGAAAGATAACACTGTCAGCGCTCCTGTGTAGAGTCAAGACCCGAGTTTCCTTGTTATGGCGTCTAAGGTTCTTTCATCCTCTTCGCAGATCCTGTACGCTAACGAGGGCGAGAGTAAGAAAGAGCAGGAAGTGGAGCCGCTGCCCATCGGAGAGAAATCCAGCTACATCTGCCACAAAGGGCACGAGTTCATCCCGACGCTCTACCACTTCCCTACCAACTGCGAGGCCTGCACCAAGCCCCTGTGGAACATGTTCAAGCCCCCTCCCGCCCTCGAGTGCCGCCGCTGCCACATCAAGTGCCACAAAGACCACATGGACAAGAAGGAGGAGGTGATCGCACCGTGCAGAGGTGAAAATTCCCATGTAATCAAATAAATAAGCCCAATAATATAATTATATAGTGTATAATATACACATGATCGGAATGTTGGCTTTGTCTTTTTAAGGCTCAAACACACAGTAACGATGTGCAATATTTCAGAAAGAAACGAAATCCTGGTGTTTTGATTTCATTTAATTTTTAAGCTTAATTAACAAATCATGATGAGATTCATGAAGCTGACGCTGATGCCATAATTCCCGGATACTTGAAGATGTTTTTACACCACATGAGTTTTTAAAAACAGTACAGTTTTTGGGCATTAATGTCTGAACATTTAAATTAGTGCTGAGTCAAAAATCTCCCTGTAATACATTTAAAAAAAATTTACTTTTGTTTTAGTCTAAATTAAAAGATGAGCAGTCAAAAAAAAAAAAAAAATTAAGAACCTTATAAAACTTTGCCATCTTATTACAGTAACTTCTTTGAATCATTTGCCCGGCAAAAGAAAAACTCAAATTATCGGGCTGCATCAAGCAAGGTATGAGCCTGATCGCCGAGCGTCCCTCGGCCACGCTGGGCGTCCCGCATGTGTATGTGAACGCGCATGTGTGTCGTCGTCTTTTCAGTGAACTACGACGTGAGTACGGCGAAGAACCTGCTGCTGCTGGCAGCGTCTCAGGAGGAGCAGCAGAAGTGGGTCAGCAGGCTGGTTAAGAAGATTCCTAAAAAGCCTCCGGGCCCTGAGTGGAGCCACCGCTCGTCCCCGCGCGTCCCCGCTAAAGTCCAGGCCAGCCAGTCGTTGAGGAGAACCAGCCGCCAGCTACAGGCCGGGAAAACCAGGTGAGAAACCGCCGTCCGGTGTCGCGTCGCGTCGGCCCGTGTAAGGCTACGATCGTAACCTCAGCTCAGTCATAACGTTATTCTTGTCCTTATTTCCATGAATCCTGATTCACACAAATGTTAGCTTGGCTGCTAAACGTGCTAAAAGTGAGCGTTCTCTCATTTGATGCTAACCAAAATCATGTAGTTTTCATTACTTGAGTCGTTATTTAAATGAATTATCTTGTGTCTAAATAAATGTTAAGGTTGTTTTTTTTTTTTTATTGTGGTGCTGGTCACGTAGTGCAACTCTGTATGACACACACAGGACTGGGCAAAACGGCGCGGAGCCCACAGCGCCCCCTCCAGGCAGGGAGAAATTCATCCACCACAAGGGTCATGAGTTTTTGCCCATTTTCTACCACTTCCCCACCACGTGCGAGGCCTGCGCTAAGCCCCTTTGGAGCATGGTCAAGCCTCCCTTGGCGCTGGAGTGCCAACGGTGCCACATCAAGTGCCACAAAGACCACATGGACAAGAAAGAGGAGGTTCTTGCGCCGTGTAACCCCCAGTTTGCCGCCGGGTGAAAATTTAGCTGGGCGGGGGAGTTACCGTTTCTGTATAGCGTGCGCTAACTATGGGAAATGAACTGGAGCCCGAGTGGTCTGGGTTTTGTGCTGCAGCTTAAAACCTGAACGAAGTTACGGATAAATGATCCATCGATTACAAGTGATGTATTGTTTTTGTTTTTTTTTTGCTCCAGTTCATTTTTCTGAATTTCCCACTTCTGAAACAGCTTTGTAAAGGAGAACTCGTCATCCATGGCATGCCCTTTGCCACTAACCAGCTTTTCTCTTCATTCCAGCATCCACATACATATTTAAACAGACATGCTTGGGGTTAAAGCAGAGTTGCTCGCTGGAACCTTTTTTGAAGGCTGCAACACGCAAATCCTCATGAAGTATTTATTTTAGCGTAATAAAGTATCATTTTTCGTGAATCTTCCTAAATTTAATTTTAATGCTCTCATGCAGCCATCAAATAACGTTTTGAGCAAGCAGACTCGTAGCTTTGCTTGGTTTTAGCAATTTAGCTACAGTAGATCCTTGGCTGAAGATGTTCAGAGGACTTGACAACTCGGTTTTGGTTCTGGTCAGTTGAGTAACTCGCCCATCATTAATCATATGATCTAAATTTAGATCTCGTCCACTCTAAAGTGTCACCAGTTCTTGCCAGTGGTTTATTCCCATGTATAAAAGATAAAAGAGCTGTCTGAACACTGAGACTCAACCCTTTCCCATCCAATTTTTACGAAATTTGATCACGACTGGCAGTTTGAAATCTACATCACATAATTATGGAAGGTCACTTTCACTCTAGACATGATTGATTTGTACCGTGCCCAGGAACAACTGCTCGCCCCGCCCCACTCCCCCATCGGCCAGCGTGCGCTCTGGTGGGCTTGCGTTTTTTCACCCTCCGATACAGTAGGTGGCAGTACGCACTAGTTCATTAATAAACATAAAGAGAACAAGAGAGTAAGGAAGTTAATCTTCACCGTATGTTTAATAATAATAATATTCCAGAAAATATGTAGAGAGCAGTGCTTTTGCTTGCCTTCCTACTGTATCAGCTACACACACACACACACACACACACACACACACACACACACAGATTTTGGACGAGACAGACAGCACTGATGACGTCACATCTACTTCCATAATTGGCTTCCATATCTGATCAGATCCGTGCCCGAGGGTGCTGTATGATTCCCGTGACCACCTTTTCCGGCAAGCTCGGTCACGGAAACAGTCGTGTTCTCTATCCTGATCAAAATGAACCAGACTTTGGGGTCAAGTGTTCTCGGAAACGATTCTGGATCCCTAACGTGAAAACGCCTTTAAATGTTGTGTAGCCTGTACGGGTAAAGACTGAAGGGTGTGGGATCCGTCTCTGTAGGCTAAAGCTCAACACTCTTGCTTCCTTTCAGGCTTCTGGATGTGGGTGTTGAGGACTGGCATTGGGCTTTGGATGAGCTCCATCATGATGATGATGATGATGATGATGATATTGAGAATGAATTTAATGTCTAAAGGAGCATACAGGGTGGAATCATGGTAACTCCTGAGTGGATGATTGCTAGTGTGGCTTTGAAGTGGGTGTTAATGACAGCTGCTGCTCAGCAGGAGACGCAGAACTCGGTCTGATCCAAACATCCTCTCTTTCGCTTTCACGTCAGATTGGACGAGACACGTGTCCACTCACACGTTCGCCGTCTGTTCCTCTTACAAATTTGGTACTGTCGAAAGAGAGAATGTTTGCCTTTGGGTGTTTGGCTTGTCTTTCTCGCTGCTGCTTTTTTGACCTTTGACCGTTTAACCCTTTCACCCCAGCCCACCCAGGTCAAGATCTCCAAGCAGGAGAAGACAGGACTGCAAGAACCATCTGAACAAATGACTCTGTTTTACTTGAATTATTTTTTTCCCTTTGTTTTGGCAAATATTTTATTCATCAAATAACAAACCTATGTTTACAGCTGACTGATGTTTACTACATTGTAAAAACGAAAATCTATAAATATATTGTATTGAAGTAGCATCATCATTCATTTTAGTAGTTCTGTTTTCTCATGCAATAAAATTTGCGAAATGGAGTGTGTTGCGATTGTGTGATGTGTGCATGCTTGCTGTGGTGTGTGTGTGTGTGCTGTTGTTTTGTGCTGCCCCCTGCAGGCATGTGCCGATGATAACGCTTTACTGCTAAATGTTAAAATTGAATGCTAGCCTGTTTAGTCGCTCAGGCGTGAGTATTGTTTTTGGACTGTGGGCTTGCTGAGACGTATTTTTTATGAAGGAAGCTTTCACCACAAGGATAAATTATGTCTAAAATAACAAATACAATTTTTTTTAATAATAAGTTTGTACTTTGTTTTCTACAAAAATGCAGCAAATTAGCAATGAAATGCTAAGCTAATGAGCATATATATATATATATATCAACATTTTTTATCCAGCATCTTTTACATTTGCTCATGATGCTAATTTCCTACTTCATTTTTTTTTTTTGTAATAAGTTTTACCAATATCAGTTTTGGTACAAATCTTTTCCGATCCTCCTTAGTCAGATGGTTTTCAGGTTTGTTTCCCCACATTGTCGGAAGCACCCAGAGTACCATCTTCTATACACAAAAAAAAGGAAAGAAGGGCAAGGTAATGTGTTCTAAGTGGGCTACTGTAATTTAAAACACTTAGCATGTACGTAATATAATATCAGCATCAGTTTTGGCAAAAAGCTAAAAAAAAAAAAAAAATCTTTTGTATTGTTGTCCGTCACTCGTATCACTGATATCATTATGATCGGCACATGCCTGAGTGTGTATTTGTTGGATATCATGGGATACCATTAACATGTGGTGAGACTAACTCTCTCTCTCTCTGTTTCCTCTCCTTCCTCTCTTTAGCTAACCTCACTTTGGGAATGTGGTGTAACTTCATGCTGAGGTTTGGCTCTCCTGTAATCACACCAAGAACTTAACGTTTTGATAATGTTTCATCGATCCAAAACTAGCGAGAAAACGTTACGTTACCGGTTTTGCGAGCTTCGCCATGTAGGGACGTCTCTCAGGTTTTCCAGGACCGTTTAAAAAAGAAAAGAAAAAAAAAGAATTCCTGAGAAATGCGAGAAGACGAGTCTCTCCAAAGCCCTGGATCTTCACCTTCAGCTCCAGAACACCTTTTATTTTTTATTTTTTTCCTTCACTAAAGCAGAATGCAAAGCACTCAGATGGACTGAGGCACCAAAGGGACACACTACAAGATTGTGGAGAAATCTGTGATATTAAGGTCGGGGGGAAAAAGTACAATACTAACCCCCACCCCATGCTGGAGAGAGGTGTGTGCCGATATTACATCACGATAATCGCCCAAGCTTTTATCACGGTTTTACGATATTATCACATCAGGGAAGCGCTGATGCAGTCTGAGAACTTTATAAAAACGCAGAGCAGTTTTTGAAGGTGAAGTGGAACCGCGTCATTTCTTAAGATAGATTCAATAGATTCCATCTTAGAAAATGTAGAGTTCTTAAGGGTTACTTGGTTGTCCGGTTGGAACTTGTTGGCAAACCGGGAAGCTTGAATAATTATCCAAAAATGAGGACCTTTAGAAGACTTTCGTAGGTAGTCTCAGCAGGCTCTCACAGCTCCATATAAAAACTTATAACCCTCAACATCTCCCTGGCTCCCTGAACATTTTAAGCAAGCTGAGAATCCTAAATTACAAAAAAAAAGTAACGAGATCCTTTAGGAAACTTTTAAAGCTGAGCATCTCAAGGGGAACAATTTGACCTTTCAAGAAGCGCAGCAGCCACGTAGCTGCGCTCCAAGAAATCTCAAGGTCTGTTGAGGTTCTTTGGTTGTTCCTCTGGGAAAACAGTGTTTTATAGGACTATCAAAGGTGAACATCTCATGGGGCAATGTTGTGCTGGATCAGGAACCTGCGCAGCCACTCAAACGGTTCACTTTTTATAATTCAGCTGATTCACCATCAATGCAGAACCTTAACGATCGTTAATTCAATCCTCAGCCCCAATTCCACAAGCTGACCTTAAACCTTAATCATCCAAGTAACCTTTCAAGAAGCCTTTTTTTTTTTTTAAAGAGGGTCGGTCAGCAGCTTACCCGAAAATGAATCTAGAACTTTTTCCTCTCAAACAGAATTGGGATTGACTGCTCCGAGAAAGACGCCTGTAATGCGCCTCTCAAATCTGGCTGAAGTAATTTGTCTGTATCTTGATATCCTGCCCAAATCCTCGTAAATGGAACGCTCGATTTTGAAGTGTCCGAGATAACAGTATTGATCGATATCGTGATATATCGTATAACCAGTTCGGCACGTGCCTAATTCCATCCCGTGTGTAACTGAATGCACGTATTACATTAAGCTCTATAGACACGATTTTTACATCAGATTTCAAGATGGAGGAGTTCAGTCTGTGCCTCATGGCTGCCATAATGATCTCCAGGACTGTGGTATTCGGTACTTTACACTACATCATCAGAGAGAGCCACCACACACAAAACACACACACACACACATATGCATAGAAAGCACGGTCTGCTTAATGCTTATGGTATCTTCTGGTTTCTCTGTATGTCATTATGACCGTGCCTTACAGTGTAAACCACACGCTCTTTTAAACCAAGGTACCTCTTTTAAGTACCTCGACCTGTTCCTAGGGCAGAATGTAATAACTGGTTAAGTTGGACTGGAATCTGGCAGTTAGGTGCAAGTCGGTAGCGTCCGAAACGACGCATCGCTAGCTACAGCGGTTTCCTGAGAAAAAATTTTTTTTTGTTTCAAACCACGTTTTAATTGACTGTAATAATAATAATAATAATAATAATAATAATGGCTATATGATGGCTAGCTATAATAATAAACACATGACTTTATTTGTTTGGTTTACTTATTATAATTCATCGCAAGCCACATGATCATTTCACGTGAGCTTATTCCACTACCTGGTCCTCATTTTATTGTTTCGTGTTCGCTGTTTAATACGTTCCCGCCCACTATTTGCATTTAAGTATGCGTAGATCAACCTACATTTGAACAGAAGTGTAAAATAAAACATTTACAATGCGTAGAAAATGTATAATCGTATTCCTTTGCTAAGAGTTTGCTTCAAAATGTCGATCCACACATGAGTTAATGGTAGAGACGAGCGAAAGACTGTACAAATTGAGTTGTTTTTGAATAATCGCAAGAACAACAAGAGCTTAAAATTATTTCTAAATGTGTTTTCATCTAAATCTGATGTCTTCAGAAAAAGGTTTTTGTTTACCAGCTTCAAAGAACGGAGAAAACCTGAATTACGTCAAATGGACAATCCGGCTGATTTCTCAGAAACTCCGCCCCCTGTCGCGTGTCCAGTACCGTATGTAACCAATCGCATGCTTTCTGCCCTAAGAAGAGGTTCGGGTGAGTTAAACTCCCATGATCACTTAACCCACTGCTCAGTGAATGTAAAGTCGGGACGGTTTTTATACCTGCGTGAGAATGAAAACAAAACTAACTAGCATTATTTTTAATTCTTGGAGGAAAAGTATTTTTATTATTTAGAGAGGAAAAAAAAACCTGTGTGCTTATTGTTTTATTTGGGAATTGAATTGAAACCCACAATTAAATCCCAGATCTGAAATCTATCGCACATCCAAGTCTGGCTATTTTGTGGTTTGAAGTGATACAAGTATTTTTCTATCGAGCGCGAGCCGAGTGTGTTTGTGCGAGTGAACGAAGCCTTCGAGTGCCGTGAACGTGTTACTCATACTGTACTTTATTTTTTACAGAGCTCCTAATGGTATGACACGATTATCTGTAAACCTACACCGTCTGTCGGACATGCCATCCTACAGTCATGTGCTTTATTTATACTGGCCTGAGCACTTTTCACGTTAAAGCGCCCCCTTCAGGTCTGCATGTTTTCTAAACGCTGTATCGTTTGACAATAGAACGAAATCCTGTATGTAGCCTCTGTGGTTTGAAGTACCTGTATAACATTTGCTTATTTTTGTAAACAATAAAAAAAAGTAATCTATATAGCTGTGAATGTAGTTATGGAAGTAAAGTTTTAATATAAAAAAAAAAAAAGTGTCTGAGTTGTTGTTGTTTTATTTCATTTTATTTTCCTCACACCACAGCCAACACTTGATGAAGAACAATACTAACTCGTCTTATCAGTACAGTATTGGTGTTATTTAATTTAAAGCTACAGTTAATATTGTGTTTATGCAAGAACATCTTGTATATACAGTTCAAGTTCATCTTATTCTCAGCTGACTCTCGGCACTACAGCAGCTCACACGTCACTCCTTTTCCCCCTCTTTTTCAGAGGAATAAGAACCCTCTGTTAGCAAAATGAGACTCCCACATAGAAGTATTTGCCCCCTACAGGGTCCTTTTTTGTGCGTACTGTGTTTGTCACACTACATCCTCATACAAAATGAAATAACACAAGAAGAACAGAACGAAACCCGACGTGGTGCACCGTCATGTCGGAACTGGTGTGGGGTTGTTTTACAGGAGTTGAGCTCGGCCTCTAACTTTTAATGCTTCAGCATATCGAGACGTTTTGGACAACTTTGTGAGAACAGTTTGGAGACGACCTCGTCCCGTTCCAACATGACTGCGCACCAGTGCGCAAAGCAACGTCCATAAAGACATGGATGAGCGAGTTTGGTGTGGAAGAACCTGACTGTCCTGCACAGGGTCCTGACCCCAATTTGATGGAACATCTAGAGCGGAGACTGTGTGTGAGCCGTGCCTTCTCGTCCAACATCAGTGTCTGACCTCACAAATGCTCTTCTGGAGGAATGGTTAAAAAGTCCCATAAACACACTCCTAAACCTTGTGGAAAGCCTTCACAGAAGAGTTATAGCTGCAAAGGGGGCGGGGCCAACATCATATTAAACCCTATGGACTAAGAATTGGATGTGCATGGGAAGGTAGGCGAGCGAATACTTTAACACTCCATTACTCCATTAACACTCATTTTATTTGCTCTTCGAGCATGGGTCATTTGCTCCTTAGAGCGATCAGGTGATGCACCACAAAAGTGTTAAATGTAAACATGATTTTTTACATTTTTACTTAAATCTGAAACACTGTTCTAGGCCAGGCCGCAACGTGGTGGAGTGGTTAGCACTGTCGCCTTGCACCTTCAGGGTATCCGGCTTTGAATCCTGTCTCTGTGTGTATGGAGTTTGCATGTCCTTCCTGTGCTTGGTGGGTTTCCTCCCAAAGACCTGCAGATTAGGCTAATTGTTCTTCCCAAAATTGCCCGTAGTGTGTGAATGAGTGTGTGCGCTCTGCGATGGATTGGCACCCTGCCCGGCGTGTACCCTGCCTCATGCCCCAATGCTCCAGGTCAGGCCTGAATACAGAATGAAGTGGTATAGACGTCGATGAGTGAGTGTTCGAGGCAATGACATTAAATCTTTCAGCCTGATATTGTCTCCACTAGAAGGTGTGTGTGGGAACACGTCCAGTTACTGGGAGAAAGTGATGATGCTCACCCTCAGCCAGGTCTTCTTCTTTTAAACACTTCCTCATTGTGCTCTGCAATTAAAGGGTAAAGACGAATAAGCAGCAGCCCCACCTAGTGGTGCAGTTGTTAGTGTCCTAGTGTCTGGTGTGTCATGTTCCTGGTTTGACTTTGACAATTTAACTTTAGCGGTATGTAATGTTTACATGTATGAAGGTGAAAAGCTTTGTGAAATAAACCCCAGGACCAGGTGTTGTAGCTCATGTGGATGAGGGCTGCCTCTGGATCGTGGGGTTGAAGGTGCAACTCTCAAGGTGGACATTTTTACTAAAAGCTTTTCTTTTTTGCTACGCCTCATTCATTAAGACAAGCTTGTGGAAAGTGACAGTGCGTTCAGGTCCTCCAGTAGTGTAGGGGTTAGTTTTACAGTCTCCAGTGTGATGTCCTGGGTTCAGTGCTGCACACAGATGACTTTAGCTGTTTTCAGGGTTGTGTGTGTATTTGAAGGATGAAAAGCCTCAATAAGGCAAACCACAAGAGCATGCTCTTGTAGCTCATGTGGATGAGTGTATCCTCCGAATTGAGAGGTTCCTGGTTCAAATCCCAACTTTATCTCTAAAACAAGACAAAAGTCCAATAAGCAGTTGAGCTCTTCAGTTCCACGTTGGTGTCGTGGTTCATGTCCAGGGTAGAACTAAGAGAAAGGTATGTGGTTATGAATCATAAAGTGAAAGAATATTGTGAACTTATTTTTCCTACAGCGTTCTATGTAATTCAAAGACTAAATCAAATCTCTCTTTTCAGGCTCCATAGCCCCTTCCTTCTCTTGGACTTATCCTGCGATGGTGGTGGTGGTGGGGCTTAAAGAAGGATTTGCAGAGGACTGGCTGAGGTTTGAACCAACACACTCTCACTACAGCAGCACTGATCAAACACAGATTTGAAGCCAACCCAAAGACTGCAACACTAACCACTACATCACTGAGCAGTTGGGTGTTGGAGATTTTTCTTTAATAGATGACGCAAAGCAAGATGATGAAGTGTTTGGTAGAAGAGTTACTGGTTTAAGGAACACGACAAAGAGCTCAAGGTGTTGTCTCGGCCCCCAAATTCCCCAGATCCCAAACCAGTCGAGTGTCTGTGGGATGTGCTGGACTTTTTCTAGTGATGGGCTAAGAGGGACTTACTAACGTAATCAACTTGCCCACAACCCCCCCCCCCCCCCCCCCACCTTCCTCTAACATATCACCATAACTACCCTTCACTACACAGCAAACCTCTCTTCATCTCTTCTCTCCTCACCACCTTCTTTGTTCATCTGGATTTCCTCCACATAATTAACTTTCCTTTGAATGAGATCGCTTTATAAAAAATAGAGCCATTATCCAATAAAAGAGCCCTTAAGGAACTTGTAAGACTGAGCAGGAGTTTGAAATGTAGATTTATGTGTTTCAGAGAAAGTGATTACATGTTAGATGGGGATCTTCTTTAGGTGTGTGTAAGAGTGTGGTCTCAGAAAAAAAATTCTGTAATCAGACATACACACGTGGACAAAATTGTTGGTACCCTTCGGTCAATAAAAGAAGAACTCACAATGGTCACAGAAATAACTTTAATCTGACAAAAGTAATAATAAATAAGAATTCTATGAATGTTAACCAATGAAAGTCAGACATTGCTTTTCAACCATGCTTCAACGGAATTATAAAAAAAAATGAACTCATGGAACAGGCCTGGACAAAAATGATGGCACCCCTAACTTAATAGTTTGATGCACAACCTTTTGAGGCAATCACTGCAATCAAACGATTCCTGTAACTGTCAATGAGACTTCTGCACCTCTCTGCAGGTATTTTGGCCCACTCCTCATGAGCAAGCTGCTCCAGTTGTTTCCGGCTTGAAGGGTGCCTTTTCCAGACAGCATGTTTCAGCTCCTTCCAAAGATGCTCAATAGGATTGAGGTCAGGGCTCATAGAAGGCCACTTTAGAATAGTCCAATGTTTTCCTCTTAGCCATTCTTGGGTGTTTTTAGCTGTGTGTTTTGGGTCATTGTCCTGTTGCAAGACCCATGACCTGCGACTGAGACCCAGCTTTCTGACACTGGCCAGCACATTTCTCTCTAGAATCCCTTGATAGTCTTGAGATTTCATTGTACCCTGCACAGATTCAAGACACCCTGTGCCAGATGCAGCAAAGCAGCCCCAGAACATAAACAGAGCCTCCTCCATGTTTCACAGTAGGGACAGTGTTCTTTTCTTCATATGCTTCATTTTTCCCGTCTGTGAACATAGAGCTGATGTGCCTTGGCAAAAAGTTCCATTTTTGTCTCATCTGTCCATAGGACATTCTCCCAGAAGCTTTGTGGCTTGTCAACATGTAGTTTGGCATATTCCAGTCTGGTATTTTTATGATTGGTTTTCAACAATGGTGTCCTCCTTGGTTGTCTCCCATGTAGTCCACTTTGGCTCAAACAACGACGGATGGTGCGATCTGACACTGATGTTCTTTGAGCATGAAGTTCACCTTGGATTTCTTTAGAAGTCTTTCTGGGATCTTTTGTTACCATTCGGATTATCCGTCTCTTTGATTTGTCATCAATTTTCCTCCTGCGGCCACGTCCAGGGAGGTTGGCTACAGTCACATGGATCTTAAATTTCTGAATAATATGTGCAACTGTAGTCAAAGGAACATCTAGCTGCTTGGAAATGGTCTTATAGCCTTTACCTTTAACATGCTTGTCTATAATTTTCTTTCGAATCTCCTGAGACAACTCTTTCCTTCGCTTCCTCTGGTCCATGTTGAGTGTGGTACATACCATGTCACCAAACAACACAGTGACTACCTGGAGCCCTATATATAGGCCCACTGACTGATTACAAGATTGTAGACACCTGTGATGCTAATTAGTGGACACACCTTGAATTAACATGTCCCTTTGGTCACATTATTTTCAGTATTTTCTAGGGATACCATCATTTTTGTCCAGGCCTGTTCCATGAGTTTATTTTTTTTTAAATAATTCTGTTGAAGCATGGTTGAAAAGCAATGTCTGACTTTCATTGGTTAACATTCATAGAATTTTTTAAAATGATTAGTTTTGTCAGATTAAAGTTATTTCTGTGACCATTGTGAGTTTTTCTTTCATTGACCGAAGGGTGCCAACAATTTTGTCCACGTGTGTATTTATGCATGCTTAATATTTAAAAAAAATTATAATAATATTGACCTTTGAAAGAAATCCGTGTATTTAATGTTCCAGCTCTTACTTTTAGCCTGATAGGAAGATGGGGATTTTTGGGAACTCCCCACATAGTTTCTGGAAGTCTGGTCATGAATACTTTCTGAAATAATTCAGACCTTGTTGTGCTTTGGCTTCTGTAAAACAGGATCTGCCCTGATTCCCACAGGAATGCATGCTGGAAAAGTTCTATGCTGCACTATAGTACAGTACACTATACTGAATTACAGTTTACTACACTAGACTAGATTTGATTACATTTTACTGCACTACTAAATACTATGCTACACTATATTACACGTACTGTGTGCTGATTAAATGCCAATTTACATGGTCTAACGCTTATTTAGTCACTGCTGCAGCAGCCTCGAACCCCCTGTTTCTCCCCATGGCACAGACACTGGCCTTGCTGGAAGACGCCCCAGGACAAACACCTTCCTCATTCCCTTTTTGCATTCCACCTGTAACAGGCAGTATAATAAATGGGAATGAGATCACTGCATCATGTCACACATATAAAAGCTTTACTTATACCAGAATTCAGGAAATGGAAACAATCAACATTAATGTATAGAAATCTAATAAACAGTCTACATTATATATACCCCAGGGGCACAAAGTACCAATAATGCATCGCTCCCTTTGAACAGTTTGTACTTTGAAATGTCCAGCTGCACCTTCTCTAAATATTTGACATCATATACAGGATAACAACCACATCCTCTCATAATACATCATAACCAATACATTTTATCTTGACTCGTGTCGTATCATATTACATCGTGACCAAACCCGAAGCCGTCCCAAAACATCATAACCGATTTGCTCCATTATAACCACACCTCTGTCATACGTACTAAAGCTGCACACTTGTCCTGTCAAGCTTCTGGACCTACTCTACCAATCATAAGTTTGTACACCCCTTCTAAATCCATGGTCTTTCCTGATTTTTTTTTCTACATTATAAAACAATGCTGAAGTTAATGTACAGTTTGAAAATAAATTTTAATGTATTAAAAAAAAAAATCCATTTCAATTTACATTCATTGGATTTAGCATTGTGGAAGAAATTAACTCCTGTTCTCACTTGATGTTATAGATGCTGTAAACAGGCGCTCCTTGACTGGCTTCTCCTTTTTCTCTTAAGATTCAAAATACAAAAACCTATTAAAAATAAGTTACAGCTACACTTACTATATTGGTAACTTACTACCTGTACTATTAGTACATAATAACGTAATAAGCTGCTTCTATTTCTCCAAATAATAAACAAACAACTGATGTTGTGAAGCTGTTGATGAGAGCGAATCATTTTGTCTTAGCGATATACAGTATGTAAAAACATGTTTCTTTGTGAAAAAGTGAAACCACAAAAAGAGAAAGGCCTGTAAAAGTGACTGTAAGTGGGATGCGCACACACACACAGGTAACACTTTGTTGAGTAAAACTATTAGCAATTTATTGACTTTTTAACAGACTCACTAGCAGTCTTAAATCATTACAGTAATCAGATATCATAAATCTGAAACCCTGCAAACAGCCACGCCCAAGTGTTAGAGTTTGTGTGCGAGTTTTGTGCCTGACTGGTCGAGAAAATAAAACGCTCTCATGACCAATACTCTAATAGTGTTAACAGTAAAGGTCACTAATCTTTACTGACCATTTTGATGCAAAACCCATTTTATACAAAATCACGTGTGAAACGTTGGAGGATTTATACCTCTGACTCAACAGCAGAACAGAAGAGGAAATAATGGCATGTTACAATTTATATTCAGTATATAAGAATGCCAAAAATGACTTCACACTCGATAGGCTAGAGTGTTTAACAGGATTCACAGTGTGTTACTAGGTTAAGTCATGGTAAAACGCAGCAACGTTTCAAATTAATGACTCGATGCATTCCAACCACCCATGTGCCTTTTGGCACACTGACTTATGAAGGTCATGCACGCAACCCAACTCCCCCCCTCCTCAACTTTTTGATAGCACCTTGTATTCGGTCATTTGGTTTGCTGCCGGTATTTTGTCATTTGGTATAATTTACAATTTGGTTATTAACACTGAGTACAGTGGAACCTTGGATTACGAGTGTAATTTGTTCCGGAAGTGATCTCGTATATCAAAGCGGTGGGGTGGTGCACGTGTGTTATAATAAATAGTACACGCGCACTGTAAACACACATACAAACACAAAATAAAATATGTTTTTTACGCGCAGACACATGGTTACAGCGTTATAGTAAACAGTACACGCGTGCACAGATGTTGATTATACCATTAACCATTGGCTCAGTTGTGACAAAACAAGAAGCGCATGCGCGATACTGTACATAATACTCGGTATTTGTAAGCCAAGACTTTTGTTCGGTTTCCAAGTCAAAATTTATTTAAAAAAAATCTTTGCTTGTCTTGCGGAACACCCACGAACCATCATCTCAACCTTCAGGGGAGGAGCAATGGGAATCTGGAAAGGTTGAAGACACTGAGAAAATTATGTAGAAAATGGAAAAAGTGGACAAGGAAGAAAGTATTTGATGTATTTCTTATATACAGGCGATTTAAACTGAACAGAAGATGAGAGAGACCAGAAGTTGGCGGTAATGCCAACCGCCGTTAAAAAAGACAATAATATGGTACGCCCATATTTGGTGATTGGTATGCTCATTTTTATTATTTCATTTTTTTCAAGCTTCGTCTAGGGTTTTTACAAACATTTAACCAAAGAAAAGTTTTAAAAGCTTGTGAATAAAAAATCTAATTCCACTGGATCCTCAAACCGTCGTC
The DNA here is from genome assembly GCA_030347435.1 of Clarias fuscus. Lineage (NCBI taxonomy): Eukaryota > Metazoa > Chordata > Actinopteri > Siluriformes > Clariidae > Clarias > Clarias fuscus. The sequence goes on from CM059211.1 coordinate 38,572,829, forward strand.
AGGGTTGTTTTTCTTTTTGTTGTAATGGTTTAGAAAATATGAGGTTTCTGCCTGACAGCAGTTTCCTATGAAATGCCACTATTACACCATCTATATAGTTTAGATACAAAAGATTTTCAAAAACTATTACTGTGCATATCCTTCCACTGTAAATGTAAACACTGAAAATTTATACAAATTTGGTCCATCTATGCAATATAAATCCTAAGTATTAAACGGAGGTATTAAAAATTTGTTTAAACTAAAGGTCCCAGAACCTTAATGGAAATGTTTCAGATGTTTGTGTTGGTACATCAAACAACATTAATACTCACAAAATATATAAACATATCAATACTATTCCTGGAGAACCGTTAATAAGCCGGCGTTATTGGATGACATTCACCCGAATACATCTGTAAACTAATATTAAAGTATAAAAAGAGAGAATAAACCAGAACCCTGAGTTAAGAATGTTAAAAGTGATCAATAACTGTAAAACTTGTTAATCATATCAAGCGATAACCGGAGCGGCGCTGACCAATCAGCGTCATCCTGTGCCTGGTTCAGCTGAGAGTGTTGCTCTGTGATGTGATGCCCATTTCATTGCCACACCGCGCGATCGTTGATCCTACGCGACAGGAAGTGATGTCAGAGATCACTCGCGCTCAGTCGCGTTTCTTGCCGCTGGGTTTGTAGTAGATCACGGTAGCCGTCACCCACAGGTTCAGGACGGCCATGGCCACGAAGCGGATCAGAACTGCGGGGAGGAAAGTGAGAGGACGGGAAAAGACTCAACACAGAAATGCTCATTATAAAAGCTCTCTCTGCTGTAGCTTTGGAGGAGAAGATGTTAGGGAACACAACCCGCTATACAACGCGGAGACTGTATGAGGCGACACGTGAAACGTAAATCCCTTGGCACGCGCTCGCTCATGAGACGCACCAAACTCAACCCGGGTGTAACTTCTTGGAAGAGGTAGTCAGTAAAAAAATAAAGTAAAATAAAAAATCATGGACGTTGCAAAACATAATTATGTTTCCAGGGGTTTTGGAGAAAAAAAGCTGTTAAGAATTTGGGTGACAAATCAGTTAGGTGGTATTTTCTTTAACATTTATATTTATTTACATGTGTGCCGTGTGAGAGCAGCTTCATGTCCAACTCACCCTGAGTGTCTCCAGTAGTCACCGTAGTAGTGAAGATCCTCGCTGGATAAAGAGAAAGTTCATACGGTCAGCCATCTTTACTCATTGTTGTTTCTTGTTTTTTTTCAGACGATAAACTGAAAGCCTGGGCCTTACCGACACACGTGTACGACGCCAACGCCCAGGTCAAAGTGCTGACCTGAGCCGAGTCTTTGGATCTCCACAGACACTGGAGCTGCAGGAGTTTACTGCTCGCACTGATGAGTGTACACACACTCTACAAACACACACACACACACACACACACACAGAGAGAGCGAAATGAGGCTGAATATAAGTCACGTGAAGAGAAAATCCTCATCATCATCTCATCACCATATACACTGTGTCCAGGTGTGTGTATGAAGCTTCTGAAACTCACCGTCATGTTAGAGTCGAGTGACCTTATACATGCTGATCCAAAATTACTGGCACTCTTAGTAATGGTAGGTTATGTACGCTTGGCAGAGACGGATGCATATAAAAAGGGTGCCAATAATTGTGACAACCTTATTGTTTTGTTAAACATTTATTTTACAGGAGTTGTTTCCCCCCTAGCTCTCATATTCTGAGTGTAACAACCCAGTTAACTCCATATTATGATATTAAGCAAGGGTGCCAATAATTCTGGAGCAGACGGTAACTCGTTTTTAGCACTTTGAAAAGATTTTTGTGGTTTATGTGAACAAGAGAGTAAAGCTTTGTTCACCTCAAACTGCTACTATTTATTCCAAAATGAAATACATTAGCTGAAAAGATCAGTTACGGTTTTGGTAAAACATTTATATTCCTCAGGTCTTCTACTCGGCGCCGGTGTTAGCGGATGTTAGCGGATGTTCTCACCATGGCCGTGTCGATGATCCACTTCTCCACGGTGAGAAGCTTCCAGCCGCTTACAAACCTAACCAAGTCCAGTTAAAGAGTTAAAACAGAGCTGAAAAAATTACAGTCTCACACTCTGGAAGTGTCTGTCGTCCAAGCATGATGTGTGTGTGTCACCGTCTGTGTGTGCGTTTAAGGATACACAACTGCATAGATGAGACTGTGCTTCGTGTTTCTGTTATAGTGCAGTACGAGAATCAGCAGGATCACATCTGCAACACACACACACACACACGCAGTCAAAAAGAATACAGTTTAACATTATAAAACCTGACACATAACAGTGTGTGTGTTTGCGGTCCACCTTGTGCGATGAGGATGGGATACTCCAGGTAGGTGGGAGGCGGATAATTATAGTACATCTGATAGGAGACGAACACTATGAACCTGGAGAGAGAGAGAGAGAGAGATTGTTACGTTTGTTGCTGTGAAACACAAGTTCAAAGTAAGTTGCTTCCTGTACTCGTCCCTTTGAAAAAGCTGTTTCCATGGAAACGATAACGTATTTAAGTGTGTGAATATAAACCAATGATTTGCTGTTAAGGAAAAACAAATCAGAGCTAAGAATTCAGCACATAACGGCCGTGGCGTTGGGTGGAACACGACCGGACGGAAAATCGAGCATAGGATGAACGTGTAAAACCGCGGTGCAGGAAGCTTTGTGGCATTTTTTTCTTCATTGCAGCGTACTTCCTGCTGGCTTGGTTTCAAGACGCGGGTTAAAACATTTGGCGAGGACGTAGAACCTGTAGTGTACATGTGGTATAAAATCATCTCAGTGGACTCGTAGATTTATTTCACTATACAGTTACATTTCTTGTGGTTTTGCATAACGGATAACGGCTTCCTATGTTACCCACAGTGCCACGCTGAGAGCAGCACAGTAGCACTGAGTGATTTTGGTTCATAAAGAGAGGGGTGCAGTGATGCATCTGGTCTTCAGTTCAGGATTTCGCGCCTTTTCGCCAGTGAACGCCGTTAACGCTGTGTGGAACTGCACCACACGAGTCCAGGCTTGGGACAAAAGCTGTGTAACGTATTACAAGTCTGTCGCAATTTTGGTTTTAGGAGATAAAACTGACACCTGAAATGTTAGAGCAGGACACGACTCCCAACTTTTGATGGAAATAATGGACAATTAAAGCACCGAGAGACAAATCAGCACCGGGATCACAGAACACATCACAAGTGCTTCACAATAAACATGTTAAATGTTCAGGGATTTTTTTTCCTTTAACCCCTTTAACATGTGTGTTTAATGATGATGATACACTAAGGATACATTGATGTGTGTGTGTGTGTGTGTGTGTGTGTGTGTGTGTGTATGTATATTTATTGGAGATGGGGGACAAATCAATTCAGTTACGAATCGTGATTATTTTATGTGCTGATTCATGTATTTCCACATTGACTCCTAAATATATATATATCTTTTCTTATACTCAGAGGTAAACCAGTCAGTCGATCTGGAAACAGAATTGTCTGGTTTTCAGTTTGATTGGTCGTGACCGGTGATCAGCCTCGATTCTGTACCGAGTGCAGAAGCTTTCAAGTGGCGCAACAGAAACATTTCTATGTCGTTACATTATTAAAAAGGTGTTAAAACCCCCCAATCTGTGTTTTTCTGGTCGGAGTGGAACCTTGGATTTCGAGTAACCCGGTCTGTGAGCGTTTTGCAAGACGAGCAAAATTTTAACTTGTACCCGAGCGAGGTCTTGATATACCCTCTCACGCTGCGGGATTGTGGGTAATCGTCTTCCATTCTCAGTCTCAGTGCTCGTGCGTCACTCATATAGTCAACATCCATCGCATGTGTACGGTTTACTATAACATTGTGACCCACACTAACGGAAGCACTACTCTGTCAGGATTAGTGCAGGTTAATTTAATTTTCACTTTATAGTTTGTTTAAATTATTTTCTATATGAAAAATTTTGGGGTTGTGGAATGAATCGTTTGAGTTTCCATTATTTCCTAAGGGAAAATTCATTCTGATATAACCAGTGCTTTGATATACAAGCACACTTCCGGATCAAATTATGCTCGCGATCCAAGGTCCCACTGCTTTTGCTGAGTTTAATAATAATTATGGCGGGTGACAGAGATACGAACAGCCGAGTTAAAATGTACTCTTGTATTAGAAGTTAGTTTGTAGTGTTTAAATGCTGCACTTGGATTTTAAGTGTGAAAACTAATGTTATAAGGAACGCGCTACATTTAATTACTCATGTTTTTAAGTAACAAAATAGGGGTAAAATGCAACGTAGAATCAGGAATAATAATATCGAAGGAGTTGCATGATTTCTATTCCTAATTTATACAGAGAGATGTACAGATAGACCGATGTACAGGCAGACAGATGGGAAGACATACAGATGGACAGAGACAGATGAGAGATGTACAGAAGAGACGCATCTGACATACATACAGAAGTAAAGATGTACATACGGACAGATGGTGAGAGAGACAGATAGATAGATAGTCAGAAGTAAAAATAGACAGATGTACATAAGTAAAGATGGACAGATGGACAGATGTTACCCCGTGAGCTCCAGCAGCAGGCTGTTCAGACTCACTCCAGCTGTTGTCTTCGCGCGCATCAGCACCACGATCTGGGGCAGTTTCAGCACCATGCACACGAACAACGTGCTAAAATTAGCGACATGCAGCAGCAGCAAGTCTCCCTCCATCCTGCCCGGTGCTCAGCCCCTCACTCTCTCTCTCTCTCTCTCTCTCACTCACTCACACACACACACACACACACACAGAGAGAAACGCTCGGCTTTAAGCTGCTCCGGTCCGGATCAGTCCCTCGGCCCCGCGCACAGGTACACGGAAGCGCGCGGAAACTCTTCCGCTGACGTCAGCAGGACCGGTTTGATCCACCGCGGCATCCGTCGCTTCGGCGGGTTGCCAAGTCTGTACATTTATTCCCGTGTACATTTCTGATTGTTTATTACCTTACCAGCGCCGATGTGTGATATAATTAACATTTATAATGTTTTACAAAATACGACGTGTTCCACATTAGCATTTGTCTAATCAAACTCTTACTACCCCACCCACTAACTCTGGGGTGTTTTATAGATATATGATGACCCTCTGAACCGTTAAAAACCGTTAAAAGTTTTGAATCCTGTCACAGACAGACGTTTCAATAATTATAACTTTCAGCTCGAAATATATCAGCTTGTCAGATGAAAATGTACAGGAACCAGCGAGGCCAGTTTTACCTTACGCACTTTTAACTGAAAAGCTGCTGGCTGAAGGCGTAAAAGCGATCGACCTTTCCAGAAGACTGTACGGTCTGGTGATAAAACATTTGAACAGTGAACATGTAGTAAAGAAGGCCGAACGTTTATGAATTACGATCCCGGCCGATGTGGTTCGAAGCCCACTGCAGTCGTTCTCGAGAACATTCAGCGGTTGATCCCTGAAAATCGATGCGACCAAGTTGATGCGGCAGAGACGCATCTGTCTGAGGGACATCTGTCCCTCAGACACAATCATTCACCAGCTCCACTCGCACATTACAGGAACTCGGCTGGGAGCTACTGTCACGTCCCCTGGACAGTCCTCAAACGCTCCAAGCCATTTCCACATGTTTGGGCTGTAAAAGGAGTTCCTGGGAGGCCGGCGTTTCAGACATGAAAGCATGCAGTCTGGTAATGGCTCCGGCGTACTGAGAAAACGTTCTACCTTTTAAACCACACAAGGGGGTAATACAGTAATCTGAAGTGGAAGTAATCGTTACTAGAGACCAACGAGCCTGCGGAAGTCCCTTCCCCATCAGTGAGTTAGCGTTTAGTCGACTGCCGCTTTAGCTGAATAAGCAGAAAATCCAAACTGCCCAGTATGAATCAGTGTTCTGTAGATTTGCACCATTCAAGCAAGTGAAGAAAAAAATGAAAGAAACACATGAAGGACACTCTCGAGAACAAGATGAAAAAAAAAAATGTGTTTGCCTCTATTTATTCGGTTCAAAACAAATACTGTTACAAGACAAAAAAGATACATTTGTTTTTTTAAAAGCAATCTTGGCAACAAGTTAAATTTTTTTTTTATAACAATTTCATAATAAAAAGACAAAAAGATCATTATCATTAATATTCCTGCTGCTTCCTTTCTTTCACTTAGAAAAGAAATGAACAAACGTGGGCTGAATGCCTCTCTTCAGGCTACCCTGTTCAAAGAGCCACGTTCCTTCTTTATGATTTATTTGCAAAATGCAAACACTCGTCGTTAATAAATAATACTATAAAATGTTCTGCAAGTACGATTTACAAGGGCAGAGTGAACATCAGGGCAGAGGGATGATGTGAAACACAAACAACGAAAGCCATGGGTGTCTCGACACGCTTTTTGATTCGAGTCGCGATTCGTTGGAATCACTACGGACCAGCTACATCATCAACCACAAACTTTAATGGATTTTTTTGGCGTGTATAAAGAAAAAAAACCCCTTTTGATTGTTCCTGTGTTTGCAGATGAATTCATCGGATTCACTTAACAGTCATGAATCCCATGTTACAAACAAGTCACAGAGAAAAAAAGCAAAATATATACATCAACACGAGCAGAATTTTTTAGTACTGTGTTTTTTGTGTGTGATTTTTTTTCTTTCTTTTTTCTTTCTTTTTTTTTTTTACAAAGTGGACTATTTTTAACATCAGACTGCTGCAGTGCAGAAGCGACAGTTAAGGCAGTTTTTTTTTTCACCTGCGAAAAAATTGAACAAGATTAAAAATTGCTAATGCATTTTTTTTAAATGTCCGCCTCAGAGAGTGCAGTAAGACAAAGTAAGAATCGGTCGTTGCATAATTCTGACTGTTGGCGATTTCTCAGCGACTTGTATAGATCGATTGTATGACGTCGGGCCTGCAGAGCCCACGGTGCTCCATAAACATGGGCTAAAACAGAGTCCAGACCTGATTAATCAATATAGTGCAGTCACATTACAATCCCTCCTTATGAATATGCAATAAGGCGGGAAAAAGAAAATTCCAGTATGACATCCGAGACATAATTAGGCATGGGCAGATGTTACTTTTGGCTTTCGTAATAATTGGCGTTTAAAATATTATCCTGACATGCCGTTCAGTGAAACTGTCCACTGCAGTCATTACACAGCAACGTTAGAATTAAATGCTGGGAAACAAAAAGCGATTACCGTTTCCATGCCGACGCTAACTTTCCACAAAAATCTCAGCTCGGCTGAATTCCCACTTAAAGGTAAGTCTAGAGTGAGTGCTGGAATACTAAACCTGACATAAATACAAGTGTTTCACTGGAAAAGATAAAGGAACCAAAAGACAAAATTGTAGAGACTTTTCGAAAGCAAAACAAAACAAAACAAAGCAAAGACAGTTCCTCTGTAAAGAAGCATAAATAAATTAAATTAAATAAATAAGACCAGCTATACTATGATATACTTCTCAAACTGTAAGGTACTAAAATCTATCGGAATATTGCATCGTATCGTGTAACTGATTATCGGCACTGAAAGCTTTACAGGGTAGATTTGTCCTCTCTCTCTCTCTCCACCTCACCACATACTGTACGTGGCACATCACCAGGCTCTTTCACTGATCACACAGAACATTTCTTTAACGATTGAGGAAAAAAGTCAAACCCAAATGTTATTCCACTCACGGTTATCCCCTGTGCTGACCGACACATTGGCACCCGCAGTGTGAGACTCGTTCTTTTGGCTTTTAAACACAATTAGGGAAGATAGATTTGTTTTGGCTGACAGTCTGCTGTGCAGAAATAGTTTCATGGCCTCGGTGTGAACTCGGTTATGAGTTAGGAGGAAAGGCAATATTCTAGAACATTAGTGTTTAAAATGGCACTTCATGCTATCTGTTAATGGTTGCTATTAACAAGTTTCCGAATCGCAGGCTTTTCTACAATTCGGAAAGTTACAATGTGATTCACTTGCATTGTTCCAGGTTCACTGTTCAAATCGAATTGTACTTTTTCTCTTTTTTTCCCCCTTTATATTTCCTTTATATAAATTCCAACTTAAAAGAACCTAATGCGCGACTGTGGTTAACTGTTCTTAAAGATCTCCAGACACATGGAAAAGCGGAACACTTTTGGTTCCTTATCCATACAATTTTCCAATTCTTTTCTTCGGCGCCCAAATCCAATATGATTTTGCACGGGGCTAGCTAATCATATCGCTATTAAATTACTGATTAGCTCCTGATGTTTAGCATCATAAAACATTGAGGATTTTTGATAACGGCTTATACATTTTTAAATAAAAAAGCGCAAACAACAAATTTTCAGTTTCAGTCAAGTTTTGAGACATTCATCCTTAGTATGCCAAGTAGCTTTAGTAGGCCTGATGATAACTCTAAGATCCTTCAATATGGCAGTAATGCACCTTAACTTTCCTGTAAGCTGCCATCCAAAAATACTAACAGATGGGCAAAAAACAATGAAATACTGTAAAATGTATGAGCATAAAGCTGCAACATTTACATATAAGTGGCTTCTAACATCCCAGCAGAAGTTGTTTCGTACTTTATGTAACACACTTTGGTTTGTTTGGATTTGTCGTTAGCCCACAGTGCAGCAAATCTTTCTTTGAAGCCTTTTAGTTTCTCACTGTTCTTCCTTATCAAGGACAGCCGTCGCTGTCGCCAAACACACACACACTCATGCGCACACATACACACACACACTTTCTTGTTTTTTTTTTTTTGCTGGTGTCATTGTCTTGTCTGCATGAAACCACAGACACTACACCTGGCTTCGGTTTCAGAGTTATATCTGTCCAGTCTGCACGAATCAGGTTACAACAGCAAGGTCACACACACACACACACACACACAGACACACACACATACAGAGAAAGGGTCGGGTGGAAAATACTTCATAAATATAAAATACTTCAGTTTGGTGTTGAGATGTGTATGTCTAAAGGTTATGGGAGCACACAAATAGTAGTCAACAAAGTTTAAAATTTTAAAAAGTGGATCTGAAAAAAAGATTACTGTGTGTGTTTGGTTGGTCCTTCGTTTATGGCAAAAGAAAACTCATAAAAGTTTATTAGAAAATTCAAGTTTTTCTAATAAGAAATACATTTTTTAGCACTTTCTAGGTTTGGGTAGTGAGTCCCTGGGCTGTGAATGCCAAACTGAAAGTGATCTCTGTGTGACAAATTCAAGCCGTATCTGTGTGTGTGTGTGTGTATATTCCTGTGAACATACAGATTCTACCAGAAAACTTAAGTGACAGCTGTGCACCGCTTGAAAGAAAAAAATACCAGTACATCTCCATGTTCAACTCAGAAAGATGGATAAAGAATAAAAGAGTCGGGAGAGTTTTTTGCTGACGTCAGCTGGATGGATTAAACCAAACGTAGAAATTAGAGAAGACGACACTGCACAGCTGAGGGAGAGGGAAAATCTGAAACGAAAATGCCATACCAGTTGAGGAACCCGAGCTCTTGGGTAAACACGAGGTGATATTATAGTGTGATGTTACAATACAGAGCCTCTGACTCGGGGGAAATCTCCAAACGACCTTGACTGTTTCTGACACCCAAAATGACATGAGTTCCTCAGCAACTTCCTCGCATCTTTTCATGCCCCCCTTTTTGACAGCCATGTTTTTCTTTCATAATGACTAAGGAAAACTAAACGGACTGAAATGCCTCAGGTTCTTGGCAAGACCTGAACCTCACCACACACATACACTACAGGCTTTGAGAGTGAGAAATCGCCATGTTGTAAGTTTTAAATTGTAACTTCATGTCTTTTCTCTATCTGAGTGTGTTAATTTGGTGTCTTGGCTTTCTTTATGGTTCTTCAGGCTTTTTATCCCTGCCTCGAAATCCTTTAGACAAATATGATGGATGTGAACCTTTTGCATAAATTCTAAACACCTCATATAATCCACAAATCTGAAAAACCCAATGAACAAGAAAACAAACATTTCTGCTTGGTGTGACAAAATCATGGCACCTCAACAACAAAAACAGCAAGATGCCACAAGAAACAGATAATTAATAATAACAAAATTATCCATTAGCCATGACAGCACCAACTTCCACTACCCATCAGGGTGAACGTTTTAACCAATGAGTGACTGTTTGAGGTTAATTAGTGTAACTGAAGTGAACAATAGATTTCATCAACAGGCCTATGCATTTATATGGACTTGTTTGGCTAACATGAAAAATGACATAATTCATTGAGTTATTCCACTATAGCAAGGGTCTCGAACTCAGTTCCTGGAGGGCCGCAGCCCCACAGAGTTTTGTTCCAACCCTGCTCCAACATACATACTATGTAGTTTTCAAATAAGCCTTAATGACTTGTTTAGTTGGATTAGGTGTTTTTAATTATGGTTGGAACAAAACTCAGGAACTGAGTTTGAGACCCCTGCACTGTAGAGTAGTAGACAGGTGAAGAACTGGAGTACTGCACAGCTTCTTTATTACCTTGACACAAAGACACCCAACGTAACCCAATTACAAGGTTTAATAGGTGTCTTAGAGGAGAGAAATCACCACTCTGTTGGACTCCAGTACCCTGAAGCACCACTTTGCATGTGTTATTTCATGCCCATGTTGTAAAATAGTTGTGTTTGGGATGTGCATCGATCTGCTGATCTCTGGGTTTAGGCTGGAAGATGGATGTTCATGGAGACTCCTGGTTTAACTTAGGCCATGTCATTTCTACCCTGTCATCCATGCCTCAGTGAAAGTTTCCATTGCACATCCTTCCCTTTTAAACACCAGCATAACTGGCAACCAGCAAACTCTATAAATATTCATCTTCATTAGCACTACAATTATTTAATTTTATTTCTATGTCCATTCTGTTCCACTAGTGAGGGAATTTTTGACATGGTGGCCAGAAAGGACAGAGAAACATTTCAGTTTCTTGCTGGTGGTGCCAAAGAAAGAAGTAAAAGTAATTTAAAAAAAGAGAGATGTCACCATAGAATGTGACCACAGTGACCTTTTTTCCATTACTTTCTTGGCACTTTGTCCATCTAATTTGTGACACCACTGGCATCCCAGAGCTTCACCTCTTTCTCTTGCACCTCATATAGACAAAAGTTGACTTATCTGAACACTGAAACCAAACAAAAATGCTTGTCCGTCATCTGTGAGCACATCTGAGCGGCGGGCCTCATGTTTAAGGCCATGTTTAAGGCCGACTTTTGGGCCTGTTCAGGAGCTGGCCATGTCTACCGTTTGCATGTTTCAGTGGCAGTCCACTGGACCTTTAAAGATGGCTGTTTTGGCTTAATCACCCACGTTTTGGCCCTGTCCCAACTTTTTGTATATTACGATCCTTAGCACTGCAACACTGCACCAGTCCTGTAGAGGGAGACAAATCCGTGTAGATAGAATATTATCCAACAATGATGAGAAAAAGAGGACCGTGAAAAGTTAGAAGTCGAAAGGTCAACTGTATATTTTTCCCTCAGAGGAATCCTTGGGTCCAGTCTGTTCTGAGATGATGTTAGTAGGTGTGCAATTATTTATCTAACTGGGAGATCACTGAGCTTTAAGATGTGTTAATTGATGGACTGATGGGATCTGCTGCAGTGCTGTGCTCTTGTCCCTTTGGTGAGATGTAAGTGTCTATCAGAGAGAAAAACAGAGAGAACAGAAAATTAACATTTATACCATATTCTGTAGAAAATACAGTGGACTTTAGGTTATTATATCTGGCAGCATAAAATGTGAAATTTTAATAAAAATTTAATAAATTGACCAAAACTAGTATTTAAGTAACCTACAAGCTTTCTCACTCGTCACTTGTTCTGATTGCGGATGCGCAAACACCTCCTTTTCAGTGGTGGCTCCAAGTCTGCGGCTCCCGCCACTGATAACGGAGCTTCCAATCCACATGGCAATATGGCCGCCGTCTTGTCTGCTGGTTTTGGCACAGGCTGAATGACGCAGCCCGGTTTAGGCATGAGGGGCAAAGCATACGCATGATCTGCTCCAGATGCAGCATCCTCTACTTCTTGGGTCTTTTCCTCTCCGGCACGCCCAGGTGCTATAGCCTGCTCTGATAAGGTTCTTTCAATGGCCGAGCAGCTGTTTTCCTTCAGGTCCTCTCCCTCAGCTGGCTCATTGCAGATTGTGACTGCCCTTCGGTTCATTTCCATAGCAGGGCGCTGTTCTGAAGGGGGTGTCCGCACTGTGGGTTCAAGTGGCTGCATATTGCAGCTGCCATTAACAATAACGTTACAAGGCGTACCAGTACCTGGCTCTGCTTTTGTCGCAGAGATGCTGGAAAGGGGCGTCGAAAGGCTGCATGTGATTGGTTGAGTTAGTAGAGGTGAAGCACTGCAGAAGGAAGGGTCAGAACAAGGCATAGTGATGTTGTTTAGTGGGCTTTTAGCATCTGTGTCTCTGTCTCTTTGTGTGTCCTCTAATGGTCTTGTGCTGCAAGAATCTCTCTCATTTATTTCACATTCACCCACTCTTGACACGCTAAGCCCAGCAGAAGTGCCTGATTCAGGCTCGGGCTTTACCTGTATGCATGGCGCAGCTCTCTGGATTACTAGCTGCTGCCGTGAGCGCCGGTTTGTCGTCAAGTCAATTATTCCGTTTGCTGGTGCTTCTGTGGGAGATCCTGGATGTGATGAACTAGAACTTTCAGCATTTTCTGCTTTTATCAAGCTCATACTGTGTCGTTCCATCTGGCTAGAAATGCCTGGAGAAAGGACATCTGAGCTGGAATTTTGCTTAGGAGTTCTACCTTCTCCTCTGGATGAACTGGGAGAGAAGGATGAGTCACTCTGTTCACCAGAAACGTCTGGAAGCATACCATCATTCCCGGGGCGATCACTTGATGTCTTTGGATTGATTGGAATAGGAACAGGGATTGGAATCGGGACTGGTAATGGCACAATTACAGGATACGGCACTAAGAGCATTGGAGGGGGTACTAATGGTGCAAGTGATGGCATGCCAAAGTTCATCATAGGTGGCACTGGTAGGGGACCTGGTGGCATGATGTTAACTGGAGGAAAGGGAAGTCCGGGAATGTGGGTACCTGGATGAGGCGGCATTAGTCCGGGAGGGTTACCTGGCAAGGTGGGTGTGGAAGATGGGTGGACATGGGGTGAAAGTAGGGGTCGGTGCATGGGACTAGACGGAGGACCCAAGGTCCGAGGTGGAGGAGGCGGTCCAATTCCAGGAATCATGGGATTAGAAAGGGGGCTGTTGGGTCCAGGAGGGCGTAGAAAGGGAGGGCGGATTTGCTGCATCATCTGGTGCTCCATAAAGAGAGGCAGCGGCACTGGGCCACGGGGTGTCATCACCATTGGTGGAGTTCCATTGGGCATCACACCCATTGGAGGATGAATTCCAGGGGCAGGGGGTGGTGGAAGAGGTGGAGGCAGTGGGGGCAACGTTGGACTCTCATGTGGCCTTGGTGTGGGGATTTTCATTGAAGATGAGGATGATGAAGATGCTGAACCAGCAGCACTGCAATCAGAGGGAGATGCAGATGCTGATCCTGAGTGTCCAGCCCCGCATCCTGCTGCCCCTGGCGATGGTGCCTTGCGGGGCCTTATTTCGCTCAAAGGTGCGTTCCAAGATTCAGGGGTCAGAAGCTGGACCCCCGCATTTGCTTCAGTTTTTCCGTCTCCGGACGGATAAATGGGGTTACACAGTCCACCAGGCAGTGCTGCCTGGGTTTCTTTATAAAATATGTCCATTTTGTACTGGTTGAGACACTTAGCGCTGCAAAACTGGAGTCGCCTTTCACCCGAGCCAAAATCCAAATACTCTTTAGTGTGGCGGATGTGCTTGCACCAGTCACACACCTGGAAAACATAAAACACACACAACATGCAGCATGTAAATGATTTAGGCCAGTAAGATTAGCAGAGCATCAGGAAATGCTACAAAGTCACTGAACAAATAATTTATGAGTTGTCCCCAGTACTGTCCCCTTAGGCTTAATCTAGACCAGACTAGGTTAAGAACCATATCTAGGTTAAGACTTGTCTAGGTTAAGAACCACAACAATTATTCCATAAAACTTTAACATCAGCTTAAGTTAGTGCTCATCTGTTTCATCCAAAACCCCAAATTTCAAACCGCCCCCAGCATCCCCGCATACACACGGCTTGTCATAGTCAGTGGCCTCTGGCAGAGCCAGAGGGTCAAACATAGACAGTCCCAACTAAAAGGTTTTCTCTTCAAGCAACAATCATATGTGTGTGTGTGTGTGTGTGTGTGTGTAAGTACACACAAAACAAGTAGATGTATCTTCAGTGTGACACTAACCAAACGGGACAAGGACATGTCTGAAAAGAAGGCCTGTGTGTCTGTGGGTGTATGAATGTATGTGTGTGAATGTATGTGTGTTTCTGCTGTCCGTCTCTCCTCATGAGAACTGCTCAGGTTGACAGGTGCATTGCAGACTCACAGATTTGCCCCGGGCCTAGCGAGCTGATTACCGCACAAGCAGAGTCTCACAGGAAGTAATAAGCAGATTAATCAGCTGTCAGTTCAGTCAATGACAATGACATACACACTGTCATTCCCTCTACTGGTCTCTCTCAAATGCACACACCAGACACACAAAATATTTCCTTACACATATTTATTTTCCTTTTCACACAGATACACAATAAAACAATACTAACCAACATTAAAATAAGTCTTTCACAAACACACACTCCACACAGCACTAGACACACAGCCAGGGTGCCATGCTGAGTTTCATGTCTCGCCGTTTGCCTGACACAAAAGTTGTAAAATAATTGTGTCTTTTTGCCCAACAACTAAAAAAGATATTATATATACATACCGGTGCATCTCAATAAATTAGAATATCATTGAAAAGTTTAACTACTGAAATAATTTAACTCATATACAAGTGCATCTCAATAAATTAGAATATTATCAAATTATATATATATATATATTATATATAAATTATATATTTTCATTTTGATGATTATTTAAAATGATTAAAGCTAATGAAAACCCAAAATTTAGTGTCTCAGAAAATTAGAATATTGTGAAAAGGTTCAATAGCTGGAGTCAGTGCTTCAGAAGCCACCAATCATAAATATATCCAGAACATGGGCTACAACTGTCGCATTCCTCGTGTCCAGGCACTCTTGAACTAGAGGCATCGTCAGAGGCATCTTACCTGGGCTAAGAACAAAAAGCACTATGTCTGCTCAGTGGGCCAAAGTCCTCTTTTCAGAGGAAATAAAATTTTGCATTTCGTTTGGAAATCAAGGTCCCAGAGTCTGGAGGAAGAGAGAAGAGGCACAGAATCCAAGTTGCTTAAGGTGTAGTGTAACATTTGCACACTCAGTGGTGGTTTTAGGAGCCATGTCATCTGCTAGTGTTGGTCCACTGTGTTTTATCTAGTCCAAGGTCAGCGGAGCTGTCTACTAGGAAGTTTTAGAGCACTTCATGCTTTCCTCCCCTGACCAGCATTATGGAGGTGCTGATTTAATTTTCCAGCAGGACTTGGCACCTTCCCACACTGCCAAAAGTACTGATACTTGGTTTAAGGACGATGGTATCCACATGCTTGATTGGCCAGCAAGCTCACCCGAGCTAAAGCTCATAGAGACTCTAGCGGGTTTTTTGAAGACGACGAAGCGAGACACCAGACCCAATAATGCAGAAGAGCTGAAGAGCCCGCTATCAAGTGCCCGGGGCTTCCGTAATGCCTCAGCAGTGCCACAGACAGATCGCATCCATGCCACACCGCATTGCGGCAGTAATTCATGCAAAATGAGCCCCGGCCATGTAGTAAGTGCTGTGCATGTTCATATTTTTTAGTAGTATGACATTTCTGTGTTAAAAATCTTTTTCTTTTTTTTTTAGTTGATCTAAAAAAGTAATATTCTAATTTTCTGAGATACTGACTTTTGGGTAAAAAGGCTGTTAAGCCATAATCATCTAAATTAAAAGACTTATAAACTTAAAATATACCGTCTGTGTGTAATAAATCTATATACTATATAAGTTAAACTTTTGAAATTAAATTACTGAAATAACTTTTAAAACTAAAATAACTTTTTGCTGATATTCTAATTTATTGAGATGCACCAATATATTCTTTAAATTATCACATTTAAATAGCTAGTTCATGTTAGACTGGTACTTATTTTTACATTTTAATATAGTAAATATATCATTTCAAAATCCTGTCAGAAAATCTGTATATTAAGATGGTTAGATTAACTCTAAATTAACCATTAACTGAATGAACTGAATTGCCACTAAATTAGAACCCTGAGAGGTTAGCTCATGCTAGCTACAGTATCTAGTAAGATTCTGTTAGGAATCCTGTCAGATTAGCTCATATTATCTGGTATTAGCAGGAAACAATTTGAAGCTTTTTATAACCAGTTAAGTTAGCACAACCCTAACATTGAATTATATATGATGATTCCCTGTCTGGAATATATTTATTTATATCTGTAAAGATCATGAACAAAGAAAAAAATTACTTAAAACTCCTGTCAAAAATCCTGTCAGTTTAACTTGTGTTAACATTTATGAACAGGACCATTCATTTTGACATGTTAGCTTGTTGGCCTACATTAAACAAGTATATTGTAAATAAGATTGTATACTTTTATGTGCTTTCAGTAATCCTTGTTAGCTAGCTAGGAGTTCATGTTAGCACTTTTAAGTTCTGTCTAAACCCATAAATGATTATAGACTTCAATTTAAAATAATTTTATGAATCCTGTAAGGATGCTGACTAGCTAGCTAGCATCAGTAGTGGCAATTGTTAACAATGATGAATTTGACTCACACTTTCCTCAGAAATTCTGATAGTTTAATTGATATTACCTACCTAGAGAACTTTAGCAGTGAGGAATGTGATTGTTTATGAATGGCATATAAATCCAGAAAAGATTCTGTTAAGTTCATGATAAATATAGTTTAAGTCCATTAGAAATCTTGTCAGGTTCATGTTAGCCAGTTTTATTTAAAATCTTGTCAGGGTAACTTATATCAGCTGTCAGGAACAGGAATCTCAGCTAACGAGCATTAACAGGTAATGATATGAAATCTGAATAAATATGGCTAGCTAGTGGTACCAGTGTTGATACTTTTATGAACATAACTGTTAGTTGAGATTAAGCTATATTTATAGCATTAAGAGGTAAGAGTATGGATATGTCTGATAAATCCTGTTAGAAATCGAGGTCGGATTAGCAAATTAGCAAGCGATTAGTGTATGACTCAAAGTCTTGTGAAGTAACACCATGACTGTCAGTATTTGATGACATCATCTTGTCACTTCTCTTCACAATTTTTTTTTTTTGACACGACTTGGCCAACATTTGTGAAACATCTTGATGCAGTGAAGTGAGTGAGGGTGTGTGTGTGTGTTAATTTCCCCTCGTTTATACAGCAGCACAGATGGAGAGCACTTAACGAGTCACCGCTCTGAGCAGGACATTTCACTGCACATTACGCTAATGGAGTCCCTCACTCCGCCTTCTCTCCCTCTCTCCATCTCTCCCTCTCTCTCCATCTTTTCCTTATTTTATACAGTGCATTGCCTTCATTCATGCATTATTCCATCCTCTTTCCTTCTCTCTTCATCTGTACTTTTTCCATCGTGCCCTTCCCCTCTTTCTTCTTCACTGTGTCTAACCCTTTTTTATCTCCCCATTTTTCATTTCTCTTTTCTTTTCTCCATATTTTATAAATATTTTCCATACTTTATCAATTTCTCAATTAATTTGTTTTTATTTTGGACATTTTTTCTATCTATCTATCTATCTATCTATATCTATCTATCTATCTATCTATCCATCTATCTATCTATTTCCTCTTCTTCCGCTTTCTCTGCTCTTTCCTCTCTCCATTTTTCTCCTTTCAGTCCCTCTGCATTTCTCGATCCTAATTCCTGTTTTCTCTTTCCCTCTCATTCCTTTTATTTTTCTCTTTATATTTTATTTCTCCACTTCTCCATTTCACCTTTTTGTGTACATTTATTCTTTTTTCCTTCTTCTTCTCATTGACTTTTATCTCCTTCTTCATCTTTCTGTCTGCGTTATTCTTCTAACCATCTAGCATTTCCATCTTTCCTTTTTGTCTCCATTGCCCTTTCTCTTTCCCTCTATCTCCTTTTTTCTCACTCCCTTTTTTCTTTGTCTGCCCTCCTTCTCTTTGAAAAGCCTATTGTTTACCTTCTTTTCATCTTTCCCATATTTCCCCTTTCTTCTCCATCTTTCTAATTTTCTTTTTTTCTTTTTCTTACTTTCACATTTACATCTCCATTTTCATTTTACTTTCCCTCCATGCTTATTTTGCCTTTGATCTTTTTACTATTCTTTTAATCACGTTTTTTTTCTAGATTTCTACATCATCCATTGTCCTACTTCCCTTTTTTAACTACTTTTCTGTCTTTTCTCTCTCTCTCCTGTAATTACAGTCATTTATTTTGTGCTCTTTTTCTTTCTGTAATTACCTCGGACATTAGCGCCTCTGGTTTACATCTCAACTCGTCTCCCGTGTCTCCTTCACCTTTGACCCCTGACTGAGTCAGCCATTAACATGCGTGCAAACACACACGCACACACACACACACGCGCACACACACACATGCACACACAAGCACACACAGTCTGATACAATGCAATGCAGAATGACAATGTTGAAATAAAATATGAAAAATGGAGTGATCTTAAAGAAGGTGTGATTCTGCACGTTTTAAAGGAATACTCTGTTTTTCACTCTCATCTGTATGTGTGTGTGTGTGTGTGTGTGTGTGATTACCATGGACAAGAATTGGGAAAAAAAAAAAGTTTTGTTGAACTTTTTTACAAATTCTTTAAATTAAGGCGTTGGGTTGATGTTGACTTCTGCGCTCTAATTGGTCAGAAGGTGGTGATTAATTCTTTGTGACAGTAGCTCTGACAGAAGTACAGGGTTATATTAATGAACTCCCTCTGCTAAGAACAGCTTGTTCACAGGGAAGTGTACAGAAAACGTCCCACATAAACAGATTAAAATCTTGTGCGTTGTTATGGTGAAGTTTTGTGTAAGGAGATGTTTATTTATATAAAGAAGGAGTCTCCAGTGTCAGTGCTTTGGAAGAGTCAGAAAGTTTTATGTGACAAAAACACATACAGGACAAAGGAGTTTAAGTTTTCTAGATAAAAAAAAAAAAAGAAATTTTTTTTTACAATGGATTAGTGAAGGAGCGACAGTAGCAGCTATAACATACATGAGAACCGGAAATAACTAGTTTTGTGAACTTTACATATAGCAATAAAGACAGAAGATGAACTGTGGTGCTGAATGTCATGCCATTCTTTAATGAATTTAAAAAATTGTAAATGCTGTACAAAACATTTCTAGCACTTAATAAGAACCAAATATTTGCTTAGTGATAAGAATCATGCACATTTATTTTCCTTAATTAACTATTGCTTTATTTCTTACTTTCTTTGTTGTTATTCTGTTTATTATTTTCTTTTTTCTTTTGTATTTGTTCTTTCACATTTTACTATTATTTCATTCTTCATTAATTATCTTTCTTTACTTGATTTTCCTCTTTTATCTTTGCTCTCTTTCTTTCTTTCTTTCTTTCTTTCTTTCCTTTTTATCAATGTTTTTTTTTGTCCATATCGTCCAGTTCTAATGCTACCTAACCAGCTAAATAGACTTAGATTTTTTAATTATATATTTACATTAATAATATAAAAATATTTTATTATTTTATTATTATTATTTATTTATTTATTTTTGCAAGATTTGTATGTAAAATACGTGTTTGTAAACGTTGGCAACCCGCTGTTCATCACAACATCCTGGCACTGATTACTTTCCCACAATAGCATGCTATGTAATGTTTAATTCTTTACTTGAAGCTCTCTTCCATGTTGCATGTTTTTTGTGCACGGTAATCACACACAGTGCAGATGATGCTTAAAAATTCTGAAGTATTCCTTTATGTGTTTGTGTTTTTGCTGTTTCCATCCATAACGAATTTAATGCAACAAAAATCCTCTCTCTGTGTGTGTGTGTGTGTGTGTGTGTGTGTGTGTGTGTGTGGGGTGTAAAATACAAGTGTGAAAGATGACGTGTGGATAAATAGTAGATAAGTGATAAAGAAAACTGACGGGAAGTGTGAGTGTGTGTAACAACCCCCCTGTCATGAAATGGAGCAGTGACACTGACAAGGGTGTATTTATAACAGTATTGAAACAGTGTGTGTGTGTGTGTGTGTGTGTGTGTGTCGTGGTGGTGGGGGGGTAGGTTGTAGCTGCGTGGGTGTAATTTACTGTGTTTTTTTTTTTTATGACAGAAAAGCACACAGGTTGAGTGTTGGATGGAAACAAACGTACACACACTTCAGGCAAAATCACATCTCCTGTCCACTTCCTGTCTAACACACTCCACACTGGTGGTGTTGAAATGCCTTACAAGCGCATCGCTGTGTGTCTTGAGGACAAGTCTGGGCGTGTCTTTGCTGTGCTGCGTGGAGGCCTCCTCCTCTCTGGCCTACAGGAGAGACACAACGACCCTTATACGCATGGACACAAAACACACACACGCACACATATACACACAGCAGAGAACGGAAGGAAAAGAAGAGCGAGATGGGATGCATGGATGGAGTGAAAGTTATAGCAGAGGCATGCACTCACCTGCAGAGAAAGACAGACTGTGTGCGTGGGAGTGTATGTATGTATGCATGTGTGTGTGTGAAAGAAAGAGTGTGTGTGAGAGAGAAGCAACGTAATAAATAAATCCAACATTTCATTTTGAATGTGCTAACAATTTGAAGCACTTTACAAGGAACAATTATTCCCATAATGTGAAGAACAAATTACTCTTTCTTCTTTATTTCTTTCCTCTTTTTTTTTAACATTCGTGTGTGTGTGTGTGTGTGTTTGTGTGTGTGTCTGTGTGTTTGTGTGAAAGAGAGAGTGTCTATTTCAAGGCCATGTTCCCATGCTCTGCATAATTCATTACGCAAACGAAATCAAGAAAAATGTAAAGCAAAAATAAAGCACGAACTGTAATATAAAATTAACACAATAACCAAAATCTAATAAACAATAAAAATTTTAAAAGCACTCAAAATTTCATGACAATATGGACAGATTGCTGAGCTTCAGCAGCAGGAACGTCGGCTCATTAGTGTGACTTGGGGACCGGGGAGGGTAAAGGCTGACACACGTTTCCTCTGAGACGCTCTTTTTTTTACCTGCTGCATCACAGCGGGCTGTAACAGTGAATTAAATTAAACATTACGCCAGTAACCTTATTCTTTACCTCAGTAGATTTAAACATTACGCTGGTATCCGTACCAATTACCTTAGGGACTTTAAAAATTACCCAGGTCACCTTACCCTTTATTTCAATAACCGTACCCTTTACCTTAGTACTCTAACTTCAAACATTACCTTAGGAACCTTACCCATTTCCTTAGTAACTTTAAACATTGCCCCTTCAACCTTAGCAGGACTTTGACTCAGTAACTTTAATTATTACCCCAGTAAAAATAACCTTTACCTTAATATCTTTACCCATTACATCAGCAGCCCTAATCTTTAGTTTAACTTTAAACATTATTCGGGCAACCTTACTCTTTACTACAGTAACCTTCAACATTATCCCAGTAATCATACCCTTTATCTCAGGTAAAAGCTTGCCTTTTACGGCAATAACATTAAGCCAGTAAATCTCTACCCATTACCTCAGTAACCTTAAGCATTACCACATAACATTAACCTTTACCTCAGGTCAACCACACATTTACCTTCATTTAACTTTCGCCTTTCAATCTATAATATTTACCTAGTGATCCTAACTTTTAACTCGATGAATTCAAAATTTACCTCAGAAATATAAAGATATTTTTACCTCAATATCCTTAGCTCAAAATCTCTAACCTTTAACAAAGGCTACATCAGTAACTTTACCTCAGTAAACGTACAGAGTTTACCTCAGTCAATCTTACAAAGCGCCTCCCAATCTTTACCGCAATCATATTTTATTGGTTTCCGGGCCACAGAGGGCTACACCACCATCAGGATTTGAACTAAACATGCTTCCTCTGATGGGTAAAGCCACTACATCTTTTCCAAATAGTTTTGCTTAAACAATATTACAGCAGCTAACGGACATCCCCGATTGGCTCTCGTCTCCCAGAACAGCAAGAGCGCTTTTGGGTCTCTTAGGTTTCTAAATAAAAGCTTCATTTTTCTTTATAAAAAATGGAGCGCCAGCTAAATATCTCTACACTGGCAAAAAAAAAAAAAAAAAAAAATCACATCTGCTCCTGATAAAAAGGAGAATAGATTCACTGAGACTTCTTTGATGTAAGAGACACAAAACCACACAGATGTTCATCTATACGTACATGCTTTACTCAATGTCTCTTCTTTATTTTGCGCTGCTGCAGCTCTGACCCTCTGGACCTGTGCCAACTCATTTACATATAGTACTAATGAGACCACACACACACACACACACACACAGGGAATTTCTACGCAACCCAAATGAGCTGCTGGCTTGATAACATGCAGCAGAATCAAACATGCAGCCAAAACCGTCTCTCTCTCTCTCGCTCTCTCTCTCGCTCTCTCTCTCTCACACACTCCCCCCCCCCTCTCACACACATCACTCACACACACACGCACACGCACACACACACACACACCTACAAAGAAAGCTGACCTACTTTACACCACTAACCTGAGTATTTGTGCCAACACACACTGTGCCAGACTGAACAACGAACACCTCTTTAACACTGGCACTGCACTAATTGATTGTGTGTGTGTGTGTGTGTGTTTGGTTATTCACAGCCTCATGCTACCATACTGTACAGCAGAATCCATATGAGAGAGAGAGAGAGAGAGAGAGACAGACAAACCTCCTCTGGGTATTGCAGATGTATCTGCCAACCTCCATCTGGTTACCAGGGGCAGCACAGGTGTGTGTGTGTGCGTGTGTGCGTGTGTGTGTGTGTGTGTGTGTATATATGTGTCTCACCTTGTCAGGCAACACGTGCATTCCAAGGACATGGATGGGCACACATACAAACAGACAAAGTAAAACACACACACACACACACACTTGAGTGGCACCTAAAACGCCCCGTCCTTCTGTCAGCTCATTAGTCTCTCTCTTTCTCTCATTCTGTCGTTCTCTCCCCATAACTCCTTCCAAAAGCTTGCACTACGTCTTATTGTTTAAACACCAATAAATACTGTATAATAGTGTTTAGTACCCTTTTCATCGCTAGCTAACACTGTATATAACATGCCATGCATATTATCTTACTTAACTCCATGCCATTTTAAAAGCTACTGAAACTGAGTTGGTTGCTCATTTATTGTGGATGAAATCACACATAGTTATTTTTACACTTTAAGACACAGTTTTGGGAATTTGTGTCCTGAATAATGCAATGTTTTACACTAGAACTTTACTACAATGCTTTGCTTTGACAGGTAGAGGGATGCCCCCTTACACATAATCAATAAATTTAGTAGAACTTAAACTTCAACTCACTAATAAAGCATCCTGGACTGACCAATTTGTACACAGCTTTAACACCTGCGTAAGCCTTTCTCATTGAGTTGTTGTTAATTCCTGTATAAAACTGTATGTCTGAAAGGGACTTTTCTTGAAAGTGGTTACAGAACCTGAGCCAATCAGTATTCGCCCTACAGCACCCCTGGTAGGACAGTCCTCGTTCGTATGCCCAATATAGTATGCCATTATGTGGTTGGGGGAAAATATACCATAAAATATGATGGTAACATGGTGTGTGTGTGTGCTTTGGTCGTTTTTGGCTGGTAGCTATAAAATAATCACCTTTCACAGATCTGTGGGAGCCTGGGCTTAATTGTTAACAGGTAACACACACACACACACACACACACACACACACCACACAAAACATGTGTTGTTGTATTACTGCCTTTGTAAGTTATTTATTTTGGCTAACCTTTAGTAACTTTAAGCCTCATTCATAGAGCTAGTTCAAGGCCGGGAATATTGCACTGTCTTTGTGTCTTAGTGTTTTGTATGAAAGGAACAGAGGTGCAATCAGGGGTCACTCTTAACTCACCTTTATTCCAAGAGCAGAGGCAACAATAGCTCTGTCTGAAAGAAAGACCTCCATCAAGGAATGGGAGCTGACATTTTGAGACATGTGATGCATGCAATAACAGTAAACTGTTAGCAGCTAAACTACATATCTACAGACTAGATCAGAAAAAAAAAACTCTTGCTTTTTTGCTACCTTTTTTCCTTATAATACGTCTACTGTATATTCTTAAAATGCACCAATAATATCAATCTGTACCTAACTTAATCTCAATAACTACGACCTTTACCTCAGTACATTTAACTTTACCCCAGTAACCCCTAAATTTATCCCAGTAACCTTAACCTTTATGTCAATAATCTTAACCTTTACCTTAGTAACCTTAATCTTTGTTTTAGTAACCTTTAACAGTACCTCACTATCTTTAAAAGCTTAACCTTTACTTCAGTGAACTTACATTTTACCTCTATAACCTTAATAGTTGCCCCAGTAACATTAAACTTTATCTCATTAACCTTAAACTTTACTTCATTAATCTTAAAATTTAACTCAGTAAGCTTAACCTCAGTAAACCTAACATTTAGTCCAGCAACTTTGATCCTTACCTCATTAACCACAGAAACTTTAACCTTTGCCTCAGTAACCGCAACCCTTACCTCTGTGATTTTAAATTTCAAATCAGTGATTTTAACTTGCCTGGGTAACCTTAATCTTTCCCTCAGTAACCTGTCTAAATCTAATGTACCTTAAAAACGTCAAACTTCACATCAGCAACCTTAAACTTTACCACGGTAATCGCAGCCTTTACCTCAGGAACTTTACACTTTATCTCAGTAACATTTTGCCCTTATTCACCTTAAACTTTACCTTAGCAAAACCACTCCATTTACTCAGTAAATGTCCAGTTTGTCAGTACCCTAAATATTTGACTCAGTAACCATAAACCTCATCTCATTAACCTTAGATTTTACTTAATTAACTTTAATATTTAACTTAGTAAACTTACTAATCCAAACATTTACCTCAGCAACTTTGATCATTACCTCATTAACACTGAAATGTACCAGTCACTTAACCTTTTTCTTAGTAACCTTAAACTTCTCCTCAGTGATTTAAACTTTTACCTCACTAACCTTAAATTTTACCTCAGTGATTAAAGTTTTTTTCCTCAGTTACAAAGTTAAGTTACAGTTAAAAGTAGCCTCAGTAATCCTAACATACCATAATAACTTAAAAATGTACATGAATAACTGTAAACATTACCACAGTAACTTCAGCCTTTACCTCAGGAACTTTACACTCTATCTTAGTAACATTTTGCCTCCTTCACCTTAACCTTTGCCTCAGCAAAACCAAACCATTTCTTCAGTACCTTAATTTTTTTCCCTCTGTTAACTCAACATGAAAACAATAATACAAGTTTTTCTTTGTGGACAGGAGGTAACATTTCCTTAACCTTAATACCCCTATCTCTACAAACCTTTCCCAAGTAACCCTAATCTTATAACCTCAATTATCAGAACCTTTACTCATTGATGTTAACTACAATATATTAGCCTTGAAGTTATTTAGAGTACCAGGTGAAAATCCAAACACGACTGTCTCTCTCATTGTCTTCAAGTAAGAATGCTTTCTCATTTTTTCTTCCTTTGCATGAGAGAGAGAGAGAGAGAGAGAGAAAGAAAGAGAGAGAGAGAGAGAGTTTTGCTATGAAGTTGTGTTTCTGCAAATGCTTCCTGACAGAGGTTCACCACACATCCCTCGGGAAAGGCATTCCAATAAACACACACACGGCACATAATGTAATACAAAACTGCATTATACAATCGAAATCTGCAGAAGTATGTGTTGAACTTGAATGTTATGGCCTGATAACATGGAACAACCATGACTGAAAATACAATGAGATGCTACTGGATATCAGACACGCAACATCTTCAGATATCCATCATCCAGGAGCAGATCTAGTTACATATCAATGCTTCACTTCTGGATATATTCAGATTTTGTGTTTCAGACATGAACATTCCAGCCTCCAGTAAAATAATCAGTCCTCTTGCTCCAGATTTGTTTTGGTATTCAGTTCACCTCAGTGTCCTCCAGACATCAATATCATCCAGGTCTACTCAATTATCCATCTTCCCATTATAGATATGTTATTTACTTGCTCCTCAAGTTCTGTAGATGTTATCTACCTGCTATCAATTCCAGATATGTTAAGCTTTATATCTTTTTTAATTCAAGATCTGTTCAGCTCTAGATCATCTCCATATCCAGATATGTCTGCCATTTCCAGATATTCACCATCTAGAGATACGTTCACCCTCTAGAGATACGTTCACCAATCTTCATATACTGTACGTGTACCATCTCCAGATACGTCCTGCATCTCAACCACGTCTGTTTTGTTGAAAAAACATTCCGCTCCAGAGAAGTTTAGATTGCCAAGATCTTCCTATGTTAGATAGTTATCTCCAGATCGGCTCAGATAACCATGCTCTACCTCCAGATATCTTCAGATGAGCATCTCAGTTGTTTCAGATATCCTCAAATGGTGAACCATGAACTTCTGATTTACATCAGCTATTTATTTTTTAAGAAATTTATTCCATATTTCAGAACATGATGGTTTTCAGGTGGTTATCGTTCAGCTTGAGATCTTCTCAGGTTTCATTACTCAACTTCAGAGATTGAGGTCTGTTTGATGTTTGATGCTCCAGCAACTTCCTCAAAAATCTCTGGTTTGGATAAAATGTTTAAGTGTGTGTGTGTGCATGTGTGAGTGACAGAGATTCATTGTTGGAAAGTAGACAGGGACATTGCGTTTGTGAGTGTATGTGTGTGTGAAACTGGATCTGTTTTCTCTCTTGGTCATGGACTAAGTTTTGGGTTTCACACACAGAGCAGCTGCGGGTATTTAACACTGAGATGCCACAGTGATCACACACACACACACACACACACACACACACACCGAAAACAACATTTTAGATCTGAAATGTAAATGGAACATTTAGGAGAAACAGAAAAAGGAGAGAGCTGAGAGTGTGTGTGAAGTGAGACAGAGAGAGCGAGTGAGAGAGTAAAGAGTGTCTCTCGGCTGAATGTGTGTGTGTGTGTGTGTGTGTGTGTGTGTGTGTGTGTGTGTGTGTGTGTTCATCTAGCTGCCCAGAATGCACCAAAACTGTGAACACTATGTCTGTGTCTATACATGTAAAGCCACATAGGTCACATGACTTTCCAAATATGGGTTATTAAGTGTGATTTCCTCTTCTATTTTAAACTTTTCATTTCTTCATTCTTGCATTCCTTCCATCATTCATTCACTCATTTACTCATCACTCATCCATTAATTTTATTTGATGATCCACACTGAAAGCCGATAAAGATCTCAGGTTCCTCGTATGTTCTGTCACAGACAGGCTTCTGTATGTGAGTGTGTGTGTGTGTGTGTGTGTGTGTTAGTGTCCTGCTGTGTTCTCTGCGGAACCTGAGTGTTTATGAGTGAATAATGTCAGCTGTGGTGAGGAAGGACAGAGTGAATGAACGGACGAATGTAAAGATGTGTGATGTAAGACAGAGGAAGAGGAGGATGAGAAGAGGAAGGAGAAGGATGATGAGGATCTGCGTTAGCATTACACTGAAGATCACGATTAGGTAATGTTCCTGATTGCACAATAATTAAAGCTGACTCAGCACTTTACACTAACTCAGAGCAATGAACACTTTACACACACACACACACACACACACCTTTTTTATCATTTTATCATTCTTTCTTTCTTTCTTCCTTACTTACTTATGTAAGAGATATAGAGGTATGTAACCACACCACCCCCTGTATATTTTATTTCTTCCATTCTTTCTTTCTTTCCTAACAAATATAATATTTTTCACACCTCCCTCTTTATATTTTATTTTTTTCTTTCCTTCTTTCTCTCTGTCTTCCTTCCCTATGTAAGAGTTCTTACTCTGTATATTTTCTTTCTTTCTTCCTTTCTTTCATTCCTAAAAGAAGTATTTCCCACAGCTCCCTCTTTACATTTTATTGTTACTTCACTGACTATTCTTTCTTTCTTTCCTTCCTTTCTTAAAAATTATTTTACTACTGAATTATTTATATTTATATATTGTTTTGTATCATTTTTATATATCCTGTTCATTATTTTATTTACTTATAGTTTATCTATCTATCTATCTATCTATCTATCTATCTGTCATATTTCCCGCTTTGCACTTATTTGTTTAATTTTCTTTTTCTTTCTTTCTTTCTTTCCTAAATTATATATTTTCCACAGCTCCCTCTTTACATTTTATTATACTTTAATTTTCTTTCTTTAAAAAAAAATTATTACTGAATTACTTATATTTATACATTGTCTTTTGTATCATTTTTATATATCCTATTTATTCTTTTATTTACTTGCTGACTAACTTAGTTATAGCTCATTAATCTATCTATCTATCTATCTATCTATCTATCTATCTATCTATCTATCTATCCATCCTAACAGATAAAGTATATTTCCCATACCTCCCTTTTTGCACTTCATTGTTTTTCCTTCTTTCTTTTTTCTCTCTTTTGTCCTCTTCCTTCCTTTTACCTTAATTCTTTCTTCTGTTCTTTTTTCCTAACATCTTTATTTTCCACACCTCCCACTTTGCATTTTATCTTCTACTTTCATTTTCAGTCATTTTCTCTCTTTCTTTCTTCGTTCCTTTCTTTCCTAACAGATATAGTCACACCCACCTCTTTACACTTTATTATTTTCTTTGATTTTCTGTTTTTCTTTTTTACATTTCCGACACCTCCTTTACCCTTTATTTTTTTTTATTTAATTTTTGTCCTTTCCGTTCATCACTGTTTATTTTACAATAACCCCCCCCCCCCCACACACACACACACATAAACACATATACAAACACACGCACACACACAGGCTGGTTATAGAGCAGTCAGAGCAGGAGGGGTGAGCACCGGGAGGGTATCGGGTGTTTGTGAAATGCTCTCGGAGTAACTGATATCACGTCTCTTAGTCAACGTCTTTTAACAGCACCAATTAGAGGCTCTGTGGGCATTTCCTCACGAGAGAAGGGGCGGGAATCCGAGCCCTCATAAACGAATAAGAGCTCTTCAGGCGGCTCGGGTTCGATCGTTTCCACTGCGTGAGTTTACCGAGTGTTGAAGCTCGTGAGTGGATGAATGGCTGGAAGGAATGGAGTCAGGGATTGGAATTCCCAAACGGGAACACTCGAGAAACCAGGAGGCTGTGAGTTCACATCCAAGAGCTGCCAGAGAGCGTCAATTAAAAAGGATGAAATTGTTTGAAAACGTTAGCTCCACCCCTCAGCTTAACTTTACACAATAGTTATCTACATGTACTTGCATTTTAAATTTAAACTTTCGTTCTTCCTTCCTTTCTGATACATTTGGCACATGTCTCCTCTCTTTTATTGGATCTGATATTTTACATCTCATATCTATCACCCGTCTCTTTGCTCCCAACTCGTTACTTTCTATTGTTTATAATCATAGAACTGAATCATTAAATCAGATCACAGAGTTTAATCATAGAACTGAATCACAGAACCGATCATGGAATATAATTATAGAACTGAATCACAGAACCTATTTAGAGAACTGAATCACATTTGAATCACTTGAATTGAATCATAGAATCCAATCACAGAATCAAATAATTCATCCGAATCATAAATTATAGTCATAGAACTGAATTACAGAATGAATCACAAAATCTAATCCGAATCAAATATAATAGGAGATTCTTTTTGCTATTCCTGATATACAGTACAAAGATATTTGTTTAGCACACAGGTGTGATAGGGTGTACAGGACATGTGTTTGTGTGTTGTCTAGGAGGTGGTGTATAAAGTGGGTTGAGAAAACATGCACACACTAACAGGATGTGTGTATACGTGTGTGTGTGTGTGTGTGTTTGAGTGAGAGCGATCTCTAAGGCACACAGGCAGGAGGAAGGAGAAGGTAAACGCTGCATACTCACAGGAAAAGTCCTCACAAATCCCAGCTTAGGTGTAAGAGAGAAAGCACACAATCAGTGACAGGAAGGCTAAATGCTCACAGCGCAGCTCACGTGCCACAGGGTTAGCCGAGCAGACAGGAAGTGATGTCAGAAGCAAAAGAGGGCCCAGTCAGCTAAGGGTGGAAGGTAAACAGGGCGCGGCCTGGGCGTGGCCTGTCCACTTACCTTGTTGCGCTTGAAGTAGGCGCGCCGACAGGCGGCGAAACACTTCTCGCTGCAGAAGCTCTTGAGTTCAGAGCCCATGCTCAGGGAGTAACGCTTTAAGCCGACCTTCTGACACCATGCACACACGATCTGAACGTTACACATGTCGTCCTCTGAGAGGGAGAGAGAGACAACAGATGAGCGTAAACAGATGAACAATACACAAAATTAATGGACAAAATAAGCAAAACACTAGACACAGCATGATTTCAGCACTAATACAACCTTCTATGTGCTACAAAACACTGTATATATGTGTGTGTGTGTGTGTGTCTGGTGATCCTGCTTTAGTTTGAGTGAAATATAATTTATACCTCAAAAAAACCTGATGGCAGCTTGAACAAGCCCTCCGTCTCACACACACACACGCACACACACTTAAGCATAGCCAGTTTTGCTGCCCGTTGCCAAGGTAACAGCCCAGTGTTGACATGGCGATAGCAAGACATCATTTGTGTATGCATGTGTGTGACAGAGAAAACCAGAAAGGAAAAGACAGTGTGTGTGTGTGTGTGTGTGTGTGTGTGTGTGTGTGTGTGTGTGTGTGTGTGTGTGTGTGTGTGTGTGTGTTGTGTCCGTGCACTGTGACTGAACATGATGAGCATGCTACTAAGGGGCGTTTGCTGCTGCCGGGTGACGTGTGTGTGTGTGTGTGTGTTTGAACTATGTGTATGCCAGACTTGATGAGCACATTGCTGGGAGGCGTGTCTCTCTCACAGGGGAAGACATGATGTGTGCGTGTGTGTGTGTGTGTGTGTGTGTGTGAGTGTTTGAGTGAGTGAGTGAGTGAGTGTGAGTGCACACTAAAAGACTCTGGCCTGTTTGTGAGCCTTTCTAACATTTAAAGCATGACAGTTGTACCGCTTTAGAACCTTTTTGTAAACATTAGAGCAGACGAAGATTGTAGTTGTGAAGGTGCGTTTTGGTGTGTGGAGGAGTGGTGTGTGGTGGTGTGAGCTGATGTGTTTTGGTGTGGTGTATGGTGGTGTGTGGTTGTGTTTTTGGTGTTTATTTGGTGTGTTACTGTACTGTGTTGGTGTTGTACAGTATGTGGTGGAGTGTTTTGGTGTGTGGTGGTGTGAGCTCATGTGTTTTGGTGTGTGGTGGTGTTTATTTGGTGTGTGGTGGTGTGTGTTGGTGTGGTGGTGTGGTGGTGTGGTGTGTGTTGGTGTGGTGGTGTGGTTTGTTTTAGTGTGTGATTGTGTGGTGTGTGTTGGTGTGTTGGTGTGTTGTGGTGTGTGTTGGTGTGTGTTGGTGTGTGTTGGTGTGGTGTGTGGTGGTGTGGTGTGTGTTGGTGTGGTGGTGTGGTTTGTTTTAGTGTGTGATTGTGTGGTGTGTGTTGGTGTGTTGTGGTGTGTGTTGGTGTGTTGTGGTGTGTTTTGGTGTGTGTTGGTGTGGTGTGTGGTGGTGTGGTGTGTTTTAGTGTGTGATTGTGTGGTGTGTGTTGGTGGTGTGTTTTGGTGTGGTGGTGTGTTTTGGTGTGTGTTGGTGTGGTGGTGTGGTGGTGTGGTGTGTGTTGGTGTGGTGGTGTGGTTTGTTTTAGTGTGTGATTGTGTGGTGTGTGTTGGTGTGTTGTGGTGTGTGTTGGTGTGTTGTGGTGTGTTTTGGTGTGTGTTGGTGTGGTGTGTGGTGGTGTGGTGTGTGTTGGTGTGGTGTGTGGTGGTGTGGTGTGTTTTAGTGTGTGATTGTGTGGTGTGTGTTGGTGGTGTGTTTTGGTGTGTGGTGGTGTGTTTTGGTGTGTGTTGGTGTGGTGGTGTGGTGTGTGTTGGTGTGGTGGTGTGGTTTGTTTTAGTGTGTGATTGTGTGGTGTGTGTTGGTGTGTTGTGGTGTGTTTTGGTGTGTGTTGGTGTGGTGTGTGGTGGTGTGGTGTGTGGTGGTGTGGTGTGTGGTGGTGTGGTGTGTTTTAGTGTGTGATTGTGTGGTGTGTGTTGGTGTGTGCTGGTATATTTTAGACATTTTAGCCACAACATAAAGGTTGACTTCATTATAGTTTTCTTCTCTTCATGTTTTTTAGCGCCAATCAGGTCCATAGTGCCACCTACTGCATGAATATAAATATACAAGTGTACTCGGGTAAGGAACAATATTACTAACGAAGCACTCACGCCTGGTCGTTGGCATACGGAAGGAACGCTGAACTACTGCCGTACTCTGTGTTCTGAACGTGGCATCGCAAGAGTTTACCCAAGGCATGAAAGAACATAATCAGAGTTAGTTAATCCATGGTTAAACAGTTTGTCAGTGCCGCTGATGCTTTAGTGAACTTGGGGAGGTAAAAAGAAAAGTGTCAAAACATTCCCGTTACGCGTTACATTGTGAAACGCGGCCCTTGCTAACGACACTGCGCAGAACTGGTTCACGTTCCTGGTTTGTGTCCTCACACTTCATTTATTTTCTGTCAGAGACGTTTCAGATTCATGGTGTATAAAGCAATAATGGATCACGTCCAGGGGCTCTTCATCGCTCTGTCTCTCTCTGTGCGCCTCACTCCTTCTTTTATCCCTTTACTTTCTCTCTCTCTCCCATTTTATCTCTCACTCCTTCCTCTGTCTCTGCTCCACCCGTTCTCTCTCTGAGTTTTTCTCAGATATCCCCACCTTCCTCTCTCTATCCACCCGTCTCCTTCTCTCTCTTCCTGCTTTTCACACATCAGTCTGTGACAGGGTCGTGGACTACGTCCCTAACCGCACACTCCTGTAATTAGTCATGTTAATAATTATTCATAATTATTAAATTAATAATTTAATTAATATTTAGCGGGCCGCCTAGAAGTGTTTGTCGTTATTCTCTCTCACTTTCTCTCGTTCTTTGTTTAGCTGTGACTTTCTCCTCTCCTCAGTTTCTCATCTTCCATGTTAATTTGTTTCCCTCTTTATCCCTCACTCTCTCTTTCTCTATTTCCCTCCCAACCTGTCTCATTCCTGTCTTTTTTTCCTCTTTCCTCTCTACCCCGTTTCCTAGACTTGCTAGACTTTCCCTCGCTTGGTCCCTATTTCTCTATCGTTTCATACTATCACCTCTCTCTCTGTCCCTCTTACTTTCCGTGTGACTGCGCAGCGTCCTCCAGCTCGGTCCTCCAGATTCACTCGTACACTAGGGCACTAGAAGTAGTGTACTACTGCACCATACTTGGGAACTCATGAAGAAGTTCCGACACACACTTTCACCTTTTTTACATAAACACACCTCTCTGAAACCTCGTGTAAGGCTGGAGAGCGCGGCTGTGTCCCGTTTCCCCTCGTTTCCCCTCATAACTGCCTGCATACAGAAACTACATGGGCGTAATGCCACATACCTGCACTTCAAATGTGTGTGTGTGCGTGTGTGTGTGTGTGTGTGTGTGTGTGTAAGCACGAGACCCTCCAGCAGCTCATGCATTATTCATATGGGCTGGAGCAGCATGTGGGCGGAGTTTGGGGCAATGTTGCCATGGTAATTAGCAAGTCCACACCATCTGTTTCTCACTTGGACTATGTCCACACACACACACACACCAAATACATAAGTATTTTAGTGAGTGTTTACACACACACACACACACACACACACACACACAACACACTATTATATGGGTAAACACACACACGGGTTCACAAAGCGAAAATACACTATTGGATGGATACATACGCAATATAAACACACACACAGTGAACATTAACTCAAACATACACACACTCACACAAGGTACCATATGAGTGAATACACGTACAAAATGTGTGCATGTGTGTGTGTGTGTGTGTGTGTGTGCAGCACTTTAAATTAATTCACTTGTGTGTAATTTTGTGAGCCATGTGATTTGAATTTTAATTAATATTCATTAACAATGTTAATTTGAATAAACAAGCACTTGTCACAAAGTTAAAGCCGCTAATTACCTGCAGCCATGTGTGTGTGTGTGTGTGTGTGTGTGTGTGTGTGTGTGTGGGGGTGATCTGAAATAAGTGATGTGTGTTTTTTATAAATGATGTCCTGCAACAGCGTGATGTCACACTGCAGTGATGTCTTACTGACACAGAGTGACGTGTGACTGTGTAGTGATTTTATTATAAGATGTATGTGTGTGTGTGTGTGTGTGTGTGTGTGTGTGTGTGTGTGTAATTCTCACCTGCTGGTGGTTTGATGAGTGGGGGTGGTATCAGGGGAACTATGATTGGCATGCCCCCATGCTCCTTGGCAACTGTCGTTGAGGAAGAGGAGGAGGAGGCGGGGTTGGCAGGCATCTCCGTGGCGACGCCGTTGCGTGATGCAGGAGTTGAAGAGGAGCTGTTGGCATGAGGAGGAGACGAGCTACCCTCGGGCATCACCACTTTTGGCATAGAATTTTCTTAAATGATAGCGAGAGAGAGAGAGAGAGAGAGGGTTTCAGAGTGCTTGTAATAAACACACACACACACACACACACACACACACACACGCATTCTCTGTCTCTTACTTTTTCATAGATGTGTACATACACACATTCTTCACAACTGCACCTTCCCGCCCCCCAAAAAAACAACAACAAAAAATCCCCAGAACGCACGACAGCAGACTTCCAGGAACTCATTTGTCATGCTAACGGTGCACTCCAGCTGACAGGGATTACGTCTAAATAAACGAGCTAATTAGCTCCGATTGTGTCGTTCCTAATCTCACGTCTTGCAGCTTCATTCGCTAACAATAGTGCAGCTTCTTAATCTGGATGACAGCAGAATGTAATTATGAGGACGGTCCCGGGGCAGGAGTTTCAGAATTAGCGAGACACCGCTGATAGTGACGCAACATGGCGCTCTTTAAACCCTGAACATTTCCTTTCTGTGAAAGGCATGGGGAGGGAAGGAGATTAGCTTCCTCACCGAAACTTTAACTTGTGCTAAATGTGCTAATACGCAAGCTTAGAAGCAGTAACTCAGGATGAGATTTTCGACAATGGTGGGAAGCTGTCCCGGAGTCTCCTGTCTCTTCACATTCCCTAGCAACACCACAGCAATGTTTTGCCTCCTGTAATCCATGCGCTAACAGACAGGGGCGGAAATGGGAAGCGGAACGTTCTAGCTCGTTACTCGTCACATTCAGGTGATTCATGGTGATCGTTAATGATGTACGATCCTCGTCGGACTTCTTTTAGATGCTAATTAAGGAACGTTTTTTTTTAGCAAAAATGACTGTTTATCCTTTATCAATCAGCCAAGACGTGTTTAGTGGCAGAAAGTTTGGTAAGTCAGTGGAAAATTGAGCTGATACACTCCACATGGGACATGGAAGAATTAAATATACTGTATATATGTGGAGAAAATCTATCTATATATCGATACACTATGTGTGCATATATGTATGTATGTTTAATTCTAATTAAAATTATTATAAATGATTTGAATTATTGGTAATAAAAACAGCTTTAAAAATTCCCTCAAAATAATAAAACAAGTAAAATATATATATATATATATATATATATATATATATATATATATATATATACTGTATAAATAAATGGAACTTTTGATTTTGCAGTATAACAGAATCCTGAGAGTAAGAACTCCGTTTATTTCTCTATATAATCATCTGATACATCCCAGTGTTTAACTAGTGCTTGGACACCATCAAGGTAGAAAGTCGGACATGATTCGACTGCCTGCTTCATGTCCGAAATGCCAGCATCCCAACTCCTTCAGTGGTCCAGACATGTGGAAATGGCTTGGAGTGCGGTCAGGTCTATACGGGGGACGTGGGAATAACGCCCAGCCGTGTTCCTTTAATGTGTAAGTGGTGTTGGTGAATGATTGTGTGTACAGTTCCCACAGACAGATGCGTCTCTTCCGCCAGTTGGAGACATTGATTTTCAGTGATCAGGCGATGAACGTTCACAGGAACGACTGAAGTGGGCTCTGAGACACCTCGGCCAGGATCGTCATTCACAGACCTACGGCCGCCTTTAAAACGTTATTTTACTGCAGCTAAGAGTCTCGTCACTGTATTGTGTTTGAAGTCTTCTGTAAATGTCAATGCCTCCATTCACAGAGTGGTATTCTTTTATGAATTAAATAATATTAAAAAAGTGCTGTGCATTCTGCACAAATCTACTAATTGTAACGAAATTTTTAATTCTAATTGTAAATAAATGATCCGGACAAACAGGACAGCTGGACTCAGGTCCCAATTTCCTCTGCTATAGTTTGCTAAAGTCGTCTCTCACCTCTCAGGACGGAAATGTGCTGGCGGATTTCCCCGTCCGGATAGTTACGGATCTCGAGATCGTCCGAGTCTCGCAGCTCCACTTTGTCGTACCCGTACCACCCGAGCAGCTCGTTCATTGTGTTCTCTGCAAAACTCTGTCCAAAAAGAAAGCAAAAATCAGCAGTGTAATGCGTTAACGCAGCACAAATATTGTATACACATTTGTTTTTGTTAAATAACATCTTATTCTCACATTACATGTTTATAGAGTTCTACAATCTCAGAGTCGTCAGAGATCTACGTTCCCAGTTTTGTTTTTTTCCACATTTCCCATTTTCCCAGGGTTCTCCGGTCCCTAGGGTGCTTGGTTTTCAGAGTACTTTGCCCTGTGCTTCCCAGGAGCCATCGTCCTAATGTTTTGTTCCCCAAGCATGTTCACAGGGTCACATGTTTCCAGAGTACTGTGTACCTCAGGCCTGTAACTTTCTGGGTTCTACAGTATGTTCTCAGGGCCCTGGGAGACCATGGCTCTATGTCCCGAGCATTCTATGGTCCTAGGGTCCTGCTTTCCTTTTATGTCCCCCATTCTCTCAGGGTTCTATGTTGAGAGAGAGAGAGAGAGAGAGAGAGAGAGAGAGAGAGAGATGCTAAGAGAATTACAGTCTACAAGCTCCACATTCACAGGGTCCTATGTTCCTCAGATTCTCAAGAATCTTCTCTCCTCATGTCTCATGTTCCCGGAGGTCCAGTTTTTTCAGGTCCTATTTTTCTAGCATATGACAATCTATCGTTCCATCTGCATATGTTCTTTATTTTTTAGGCTCCTTCTTGATCTATTCTTCAGTTGCCATGGTGACCGCCTGCTGTCAATCAAATGTCCAAGCTGACGGTCAGTTTAATGACCACGGCGTCCACATCCTCTATGAAGAAAACGAATTTTAAAGAGAAGCAGGTAAAACTGTAGCATGAACTGGCAGCTAAGTACAGGCCTCCGTTACAGAAAGCTTCATCGGAGAAACTGAACTGAAAATCTCACTTTAGTGGAATTAAAACCTTTCAGTGTAAGCATGTCCTCATTCTGTTTTAGCTCCATCAGGTGTGTCTACATGATGACGTCGTTATAATAATTAAAGTCAGTCTCAACATGTAAATGGCTTTTGGCTAACTGCCTAAATTAATATTAGTTAATTAACAAAGACAATCACACAGGTTTGTATTCACTCTTCTCCCGAAGCACAGAGAGACGCGAGTCTGTTTTAGACTCCATCTGGAACTGAGCATGGGAGTTTTATTGCTCGTGGTTGGAGGAATGCGCGTTTCTGTCATACAACACGGCGTTGTTGCAGCTTTTCCCAGTCCAGGCTCATTTCCCAGGAGTTATTACACACCCTGAAACTGAAACAGAATATTATTACTGTAATGTGAAATTATGTAACAGGCCACGAAAAAATGTGTGCTCGTTGTTGAGACAGAACCGTACCGAGGCGCTGTGATAAATCCTGAAATAACGAAGTACGTTTCCCTCTCTCTCATAAAATTAGAATTATTAAAATAACTTTCATTAAGGAACTGGATTCTCTCTCCCTCTCTCCCTTTCTCGCTCTCTTTCTCAGTGGACTCACACTTATCTTGGCCCCAAGACGTTTAACAAGAACATGCGTCTCCAAGTAAAAAAATAGGAGAAAATTTTGAAAA
Organism: Clarias fuscus; assembly: GCA_030347435.1. NCBI lineage: Eukaryota > Metazoa > Chordata > Actinopteri > Siluriformes > Clariidae > Clarias > Clarias fuscus. The sequence goes on from CM059211.1 coordinate 38,611,050, forward strand.
AAAAAAGGTAAAAATGAAAGAAACAAAAACAACACCATTAAAAAAAAAAAAAATAATAATAATAATAATAATAATAATAATAATAACTGTATATAAAATATATACAGTAAATAATATTTGATTTGGTCATTAATTATTATTAATTAATTATTATATTATATTAATAAATAAATAATACAAACAAAGTAAACTTCTGCTTTAGAAATCTTCTGATGACAGGCAATAAGTAATAATTAGATCGACAGACAACAAATGAATAAACAAATAAGAAAGAAAGAATGAAAGAAAGAAATGAAGCAGATATAGTTGCCACACTGGGATTAGATACAGACTACATGGTGATAATAATCTGGATGAATTAAATAATAAATAAATTAGGAAATAAAGTCCATATTTTAACTTTAGAAACCATTAAAAGGTTTCTATGACGACGCTTTTCCTGAGGTAAACACCGTCATCTGAGGTGTGTGCGTGAAGACCGAGAGCTGAAGGCTGTAAGCTTCTGTTACGTGTTAGCTACATTAGCCTAGAAGCTCCAGAGAAACAACCTGCATGCCAAACACATCTCGACTGATCGAGTGGAAAATCGGTGGGAAAAAAAAAAAAAAAACTCTTTTTAAACTAAAGTCCAGCTGAACACCCTACCAAACGACAAGGTCATAGGAAGGTCGTGACCGGAGATGCCAGCTCTGTAACGTTAGCTCAGTTTTGGTCAGTGCTTAAATCCCTGAGGAGGCTTCATTTTCCTGGACGTGTTACAGACGAGACGTTTCAGTTAATCAGCAGGAGGTTACGCTGGATTTCATCACGCAGTTAGCGCTCAACGTTTAGCGCTAAACGACATTATGATAAAACCCTCAAGACATGCGAGAGCTTTAAATACATCTCATATGATTGTAAAAAAAAAAAAAAAAAACTGCTCGCGAAGTTTTCTCCATCTCCACTTCTTTCTCCTTCTCTGTTTCTCGGTCAGTAATGATGGCAAAAGTATTGAATGTACATTTACACGTACTGTACGTCACGTCATATTTACCATTTAAGCGGATAAAGTTGCGTTGCCAGGCAGTTAGGACAGCTGGACTGAGCAGAGCTAGCTAATGACTAGGGCTAATCATTAAACTAGCGCAGAGACAATAAACGCTGCGTAGAGACGGAGTGGATGCGTGATGATAACCGAAAGTTACACAAAGGTAAAGGGAACCTTAACATTTCTCTCAGATTTGATGTTAAATTATTTTTAAAAAAACACTCATAATGAATAAAACTTATATTAGTTATAAGCAGTAGTTCAATTAACTATGAAGTAACCATGACAAAGAACATGATTAATATTTACTCATGAGCTTCTCCTGTAAATATGTGAAATAGTTTTTGCTATTTTGTCCTTAATGTTCTAATAAAAATGGAACTTAAATATCTGCCGAGTGGCGATAGAGGGATTACTGTAAGGGAGAAAAAAAAGAGAATAGAGATAGAGAAGGCCAGACGGAGAAAAGGTACAGAAATGTAGAACAAGCAAGGGAGGAATGAGGAAGAGAGGAAGCAAAGGAAAGGAGAGATGATGCTGAAAAGATGCGCAAAAACAGAGAGAGAGAGAGAGAGAAAGGATAGTAAAAGAAAGACAGATAGAGGAAAAGAAAAGAGATGCTCACTCTACTGTTGTAACAAGAATGCTTTTTTTAGTGCAAGCTCTCTCTCTCTGTCTGTCTCTCTCTCTCTCTGTCTCTCTCTATCTGTCTATCTTTTTCTGTCCCGCTCTCCGTCTATCTCTCCTTCTCCCTGTCTTCTCTTTCTGTCTGTCTCTATTTTTCAGTCTTTCCCTTTTTCATAGCTTTCTCTCTCTCTTTTGCTTTCTTTCTACCTCTGTCTCTCTGTCACACTCTTTCTGCCTTTTTCCTGCTTTCCCTCTTTCTCTTGCTTTCTGTTTTTCCCTCTCTGTTTTTCTCTCTCTTTTGAAGATTGAGGGATTAAAGAAAGAATGATAGAATAAGTACATAAATAAACTAAGGCGTGAGGCATGAGGGAGGAATAGAGAGAGGAAGCAAAGGAAAAGAGAGATGAGATCCAAAGAGTGTGAGGGAGAGATAAAAAGGATAGTAAAAGAAAGAAAAGAGAGAGAGAGAGAAAGAGATGAATCTTGAATGGGTCTCTCCAAAGCGTTTTATTCCTCTTATGCCACAGTGATGATTATTAAAGTAACAACACATTCCACTTCTTGTCTACTTATAGCTACGCAAGCTTCTTCCCGTTATCACACCATAGCATCAATAAATAGTTGTTACCATGGCAACGATAACCAATTAGTGTGCGCGACATTAATACTGTTCCAGAAAACGAATGAACACCTTCTGACCAATGGGAATACAGAATTCTCACTAACATTTGCTCTCTCTCTCTCTCTCTCTCTCTCTCTTTTCCAGACTGGAGGAGAGATGGAGTGCAGGAGCGCATCACGCGATACTCTTGATGGCAGCGCATGAAAGGGGAGAGCTGGAATGAGCGAGAGAAGAGAGAGAGAGAGAGAGAGAGAGAGAGAGAGAGGGAAAGGAAAGAGGGAGGGATTTCCGTGGAGGACGGACACTCGTAACGGAGCGAGAGATTTAATTTATCTTTCTAATTACGCTCTCTGAGACAGCGCTGTAAATTCTGACGACGCCTCAGACGAGGGAGCCGTTTTTATTATTAGCGACACACTGGCTGCAACTCTCTCGCTCTTCTCTCTCCGTCTCTCCGTCTGTGTGTAATGAGATGAGGAACAGGACTCGGTGTGGGCAGTAACTGGAGTAGGTCACAGTACACCACGATAAAATTCCCTACCAGCTTCGCCAAGTTTCCCTCCCAGCCCACACTCCTCTCCTCTCGCTCTCTCTCTTTCTATCACTCTCTCACGTTCTTGTCTTTACAGCTTTACATTTTCTACTCGACAACTTTTTTACTTCTGTTTCTTCTTCTTCTGATAAACCTCTCTATCATCCCTGTCTCTTTCCTTTCACTTTTCACTGTCCTTCTTTCTCTCTACGAAACTTTGCCTCACTCCTTGTCTTTCTTTTTGCTTCTCTCTTTCTCTCTCCCTCACACTATTTCTCTAGCTTTACCTCCATTAAAAATGTGACTTTGTGTTGTCTTGTTATCTGTAGGTTTTCTTCCTCATTTTCCTCCTATCCCTCTCTCCTTTAAGGCTCAATGCTTCTCTCCATCCTTCACTCCTATCAAATCCTGAGTCCATCGTCCCTCTGTTCCTTAAAGTTCCCCTTATTTCTCCCGTGATCTCCATCGTTCCTCCTCGCTTTCTTTTCTCTCCTTCTCTCATCTCTTCATGCCACTTCACTCACTCGTTATCACTTTCTCTACATTTCTCAATCTCTCTTCTTTTTTCCCCTCTATCTCTTCTTGCATCCCAGTGTCTTTGTATCTTTCCTCTCTACCTCTCTTTAACTTTCCTTCGATTTCCTTTAATCCCTCTCCCTTCCCTCTCTCTTTCTCTACCTCCCTATCGCTTTCTCCCTCTGTCCTTTTCTTTATTTCCTCCTCTCTTTCTTCTTTATTTGTTCTCATTTCACATTTTCTCTCTCTCTCTCTCTCTCTCTCTCACTCTGCTTTTATTTCCCCACTCCTCTCTCTTGATATCCGATCCCTCGCTGTGTCTCAGGTTTCAGTTTTTACAGCTTAGGCTGTCTATTGCTGTATACATTCCTTTCTCCCTCACTCTCTCTCTCTCTCCCTCTCCTTCTCTCTTTCTCTCCTCCCTCTCATCCCCCTCTCCGCCAGCTTATTTTACAAAAGCACATGAAAGCAGACGGAGATGAAGGCAGCACTGTCTCCCTCACTCCTGCTCTTCGTCTCTCCGAAAGGGGACCAGTAAAAAAGTTGCCGCCTCCGTATCCGTGTGTCTAAGTGTGTGTGTGTGTGTGTGTGTGTGTGTGTGTGTGTGTGTGTGTGCAGAAATCAGATACATGAAAGGGAGAAAGTCATAACGCTCAGCTCTCAGGTTCAAGCCGAGGCTAAGGAAGGAAGCAGAGAAAAGCACAGCGCTGATTGCCAAAGCACGGACTCATACTCTGCATTCGTTAAACACACACATGCACACACAGCCGCGCACACACACACACACACACACACACTAGTGACAGAGAACTGCAACACTGCACGGCCGGAGTGTGTACACAGGGTCGGAGGTTAAACTGTGTGTCACACAAAGCAACAACACACCATCTGATGAATTCTCTCACACTCTCTTTACGGGAAAAGGTTACTGGTTTCCAGTCCGCCATGTCTCTAACGTTGACGCTAACACAACCTGCTTCTTGTCGCGCGGTTATAGGAAAATAATCAACAAGGAAGTGACGTTACTCTTAGCAAAATAAAGTTGGAAAGTTAAAAGTATTTTTTTTTAACACTTTTACCGCTGACTGATTCCAAAGAGAGTCGTTTCTTAAACACTGAACATGTTCTCTGTCCCTATGAACGATCTGTTACTATAGAAACGATAACGAGCTACAGCAAGTGAATTAACACACACCTGGGATTGTCGAACCTGTCGTTAAAGAAAATTAATTAGCATATTCCGACCAATCACAATCCAGCTTTGCCTGACAGAATCATTGAAGAATATTGGAGTAAAACAAAAACACAGCGGCACCTCGGCTTACGAACGCAATCCGTCCTGGAGGGGAAATTTCATATTGCGAAACGCATTTTCCCGTAGGAAATAATGTCAATGCAGATAAAAACAATACAAACATTTAGAAGTCATGCACAGTAAATGAAATAAAATATGAAATAAATAAGACATTAAACCTCACTTAACCTTAACTCATGAGTCCTCTTGGCACCGGCTACTTTAAAAACATTCGGCTATCCGGCTACTTTCTAACATTCTTGGGACCAGTGGTGCTGTGTCTTCACTAAATCTTACACAAAATGCAAAACAAGAAATAAAAATATGTAAACATATATACATACTGTACATATGCATATTTCAGTGGCTCCCGGACGTGGATGCAACTTCGGATCGGCTCGGTCTGTTCGCTCGTAGGACCAAAATGCTTCGTATGCAAATTTCTTGAAAAATCTAAGTTATTAAGTCAGAAATTTATACGGCTGGGAGTTCGTATGTCAAAGTAGCGTACGGTCATGAGGCTGAAACGTGAAGACATAAACCACAGGGGAATTTAGGACCCTGAAAGAGCAGCACTTATTATTTTTGATGCATATGGACAGTTCGTGCATCTTCTTACTCTGAACACGTTAATCAGTTCATCAGTTAATCAGGACGTCGAGGCCGGACATGTTTTCTGCTGTGGCGTGTCAAGGCTTTTTCTTTTAAGGTGTTCTGTTTCGGAAGCGATTTCTCTTCGCTGTGCTTTACCTCAGTGTCGCTTTACACACACACACACACACACACACACACACACACACACACACACACACACACACACACTCCACTGTTCACTCATCTGTACAGTGAGAGTAAACTAAACCAACTTTAACGTTTAAAACGTCTAAACTTCAGAGTGTTCGCACGTGTATAGATGTGTAATAACATGTTTATAACACATGCATGAACACTTGCCATGCAGATTCATGCTATTAAATGGTTACTTGGAGGTGTTGCCTCTGTATCTGCCAGACATGATGTAAGTGTGGCCTCTGTATGTCAGTCATGATGGAGATGTGACATGATGACATGATGGAGGTGTGGCCTCTGTATCTGTATCAGTCGTATCTGTATCTGAAGTTTTATTATTTTAGTTCAAGGCCATATGACAATATTTCCAACGTTGTGAGGTTTGTTTCTGAAATAATCACCTAATGAGCGCCGCGCTGCTGTAATAACCAGGTTATAAACACAGCAACTGACTTCCTGAAGGAGCAAAGACAAACACATACACCACACACACACACACACACACACACACACACACACACACACACACACACACACACACACCATTCATGTTTGACGTTGGGCAAACTGTTTAATGGCTTTCGTTTGATTTTGAAATTGAATCTGTAAAACAGAACTGTGTGCAGTGGTGAGTGTGTATACGTTGTGTGTGTGTGTGTGTGTGTGTGTGTGTGTGTGAGTGTTTATACAGTATTTAAGACTGGAAGTTTACACACCGCAGAGTGTTTCCACCTCGGCCAAGTTTCCGTCCCACTGAGACGCGCTGTTTTTGTGGAATTGTGGGGTTTTATTCAGGATTATTCAGACCGCGCGAGTCGCTGGACCGGAAACCTGGTGACGTGAAGCTGAAACACTTTTTCAGGAAACGTGCGAGTCACGTGAACACTTGCACTTGAAAGCAGAGGATTCAGGAAGATGGAGTTGAGGGTCGATAATGAAGTGTAAGGGGATCAAATATTTTGTCGAAAATAAAGCCAGGTTAAACTGTCTGCACTTATCACTGGTTCCTGCTTTTGCTCTCGGTTTCCATAGCAACGGTCGCCATGTGCCTTTATTTATTTTGTTCCACATGCTTTGGTTTTGGCCCCCTTTTTAGCTCCGCCCTGTCTCGCCATCTCATTACGATTGTGTTCACCTGTTCCGTGTTAGCCCCGTGAGTGAGACAAAAAGAACTATTTCTCACAGAGGCTGAGAGACAGAGAGAGGGGGATAAGGGGAAAAAAGAGTTAATGAGACAGAGACAAGCATGAGTTATACAGAGAGGAAGCAAGAGAAAGACAAAGAGAGAGAAACAGAGAGAGACAGGTGATAGAGACGGATGGAGAGAGGGACAACATGGGACAGAGAGAGAGATGGAGAGCAAAGAGGAGCGACAGAAAGAGAGAGAGAGAGAGAGAGAGAGAGAGAGGTAAAGTACAAGAAATACAGGTAGAGACAGATAGAGAGTGACAGAGAGACAGTGGCTGAGAGACAGAGTGATGAGTGATGGACAGAGATAGAGAGAAATAAGGGAGAGAGAGAGAGGTAGAAAGCAAGGATGATACAGAAAGAGAGAGAGAGACAGACAGAGTGATGGGAAAGACAGAGGTGGAGAGAAAGCAAGACAGGGAGATAGAGCAAGAAAAAAAGAAAGACAGAAAAATAGACAGAGACAGACAGAAAGAGAGAGACAGGGAGAGACTGACAGAGAGTAAGACAGACATAGACTGTAACAGAGAGAGAAGGAGAGAGACAGACAGGGAGAGACTGTGTTGTAAAACAAGATTTATTTATTTTCCCAAAAGTGTCGTTGTTAAAACAGTAGAGCGAGTCTCCTTTGGAACTCTCTCTCTCTCTCTGTCTCTCTCTGTCTCTCTCTCTCTGTCTCTCTCTCTCTGTCTCTCTCTGTCTCTCTCTCTCTCTCTGTCTGTCTCTCTCTCTCTGTCTCTCTCTCTCTCTCTCTCGCTCTCTGTCTCTGTCTCTCTCTCTCTGTCTCTCTCTCTCTCTCTCTGTCTGTCTCTCTCTCTCTGTCTGTCTCTCTCTCTCTCTGTCTGTCTCTCTCTCTCTGTCTCTCTCTCTGGTGAAATAAATGGTGATGTCAGTTTATAAATCATAGCAGCGATTAAAATCTGATCTAATACCAGACTCATGACACTATCAGTGTGTTTTACACCCTGTGTGTGTGTGTGTGTGTGTGTGTGTGTGTGTGTGTGTGTGTGTGTGTGTGTGTGTGTGTGTGTGTGTGTGTGTGTGTGTGTGAGAGAGAGAGAGTATGTGTTTGGGTGTGTAAGGATTTTGGTGAAGTTTTTTACTCGAGGAAAAAGATCTTTTTGCTCCTATGACACATTTTAGGGAAGTCTACAGATGAGTTATGAGGAAGTGACAGGTGAGTTTTTGGAGTTTGGTGGAAAGAAAGAAAGAAAGAAAGAAGGAAAGACTTCCAGCCTCCTGATTAACTCCTGGATTATTAAACACTCAGCGAAACCTTTTCACTCGTCTTTCCTCGGCCCCGCGCTCCTGACGCACAGGAAACCTGTAGGAGGTTTAAAAGTCGCTTACTGGAAGATTGAACGCAGCATGGACTTGACGGTGTAGGTGTTAATTCAGCGCTCGGGGATCGCATGAGCAACGCTCGCCTCCAGGACCAAACAATTACCTTCACATGTGTACGGGTAATGAACAAAGCATATCGGCCCAGCGCGTGCGCGTTACAGGAACTTAGCAGAACTGCCTTCATATGTCGCAGAGAGAACAGACATGAACCGCATCTTAAAGACGTCAAGGACGTAGAGAGGACGTCTCATGAGGTCATAAAGGTGAAGAAAAGTCTGAGAGTAAAATCAGAACCTCGCAAATGTTGTCTGACCTGATAATTATAAACCTCCTTTAACGTTAGTCCTCGTCTCACACTCTGGATTTGTGATGGTGTGTGTCAGATTATAACGATACACCTGCGTGTAAAAAAATTATAATAATAAATTTGCGGCTGCTTACGTGAAACTGATGACCAGAAAATCAAAGTCTTCAGATGAGTCTAAGGCGTCCATAATCAGAGAAAATAAAGAGGACATGCAAGAGGTGATTATTTGAGGTAATCCGCTTTTCAAAACAGTAAAAAATGTCAAACAAGTTCAAATTTTTTGTAATCTTTTGTGGGAAAAAAAATCATGTGTAACGCGTGTTTCGTCACTCAGACATAAAAGCAAAGAAGTTTCTTTTTTATCGCAAGTTAAATAAAACCATGTCAATGTGAAAAAAATGTAAAATATGTAATGTGTCCTTGCCTAAAACAGCAAATAAAAAAAAGAAGGAAAAATTCTTGTATGCAATTATGCAAATTCCTGGACCACATGTTTTTAAACAAATGTTTCATTCGGTGCTGAAAATCACGTTATGTTTTATAAACTCTGATTGTTTCTTTAGATCTCGTCTTTATATTTTGCCTTTTAATGCTGAAAGATCAATGTGTTAAACAGCTGTATCACAGCTGCACAGTTATAAAATGTTAAACTGTCGCAAAATACAAACTGAAACAAGCATTTGGAGATGAACCCAGGATCTTTAGGGTCGGCGTAAAAACTGTGATGCGACGTGTCTGAATTCGTGTCTGTGTTTTCTGTTTTAAAACCTGAATTGTGCGCATTTGAAAAATCCATTTAATTAAAATGCAACATATTTTGTCAAAAAAAATCTAAAATCTTAAAAATGTAGCACATTATAATCTCTTCTATTTCTGAAGGTCTACACTGAAATTGACTCATTAGAATTTGAATTGTATTTAGAATTGTAATATACAAAAAACAAATGAATAAATAATTAACTAAATAAAAAATTTAATTTGTCGAAATGATGATTATCCTTCTATGATGTTCATGATATTATATTATTATAAGCATCATCTTGTTCAAAAAAATATTGTATAAACACTAAAGAATCCTTCAGCTTTCACGCCCTCACTTTGGGTTAAAGATTTCAATTTGAGAAACAGTCACATTAATAACCGTTAATGAATCAGATGAACGATCTCAGAAGACGACTGCGTTGAAGTTAAAATCGTTCCGAACGACGGAAACAGATTAAAATGTTAATAAAATGTAAACTCTAATACACTGGATTAATTTATGACTTCTTTCAACTAAAAGATGAAATAAATGTATATTCTAGTTATTAACTATGACAATATTATCAGTGTGGAAATAAGAAAATATTGAACCTGTGTTGTGTTATTCAGGCCATGTTTAAGCGATTTGCTTTAGAGTGAAAACAGAAAGTGGGAGAAACCAATTACCAACTCCTATATGGATGAATTAAAAAAGTAAATAATAATGAACACCAGAATGTCATCACTTTTTGGTAACTTTATCGATACGCAGCGTCCGGACACGGAGCCTCACGTGACGTCTTGACTTTTTAAAGATTAACATTCAGTAAATATACACTCGGTGTAAGAGGAAGATTCTTTTTGTACACTGATGATTGCCAGAGTATTGACCACTGTTTGTAAACCTGATAAAATACTACACACACACACACACACACACACACACCTGTCAAACTTACTTTTGCTAATATTGAGAGCACCTATAATAAAATAAACCAGCTGCTCAGCTATGAGGATGTGTGAGCAAAACTGAAAGAGGGATGAGAGGGATGATGAAGCGATGATGGTGGGATGAGAGAGAGAGGGGAATGATGGGGATGATGGACAGATGATAGAGAGGGATAATTAGGGATGATGGAGGGATAGTGAAGGAATGAGAGAGGGATAATAGGGATGATGCAGTGGATAGAGAAAGAGTGATGGTGGATAGATGACAGAAAGGGATGAATGGGGGTTTGTGGAGGGATGAAGAGGAAAGAGAGAGATGATGCAGGGATGAGAGAGAGGAATGATGGAGGGATAATGATGGGATGATGGGAGGATTGTGGAGGGATAAAAGTGAGGGATGTTAGAGGGAAGGATGGAGGAATGACAGAGGGGGATGATTAGTAAAGAAAGAGAGAGATGATGCAGGGATGAAAGAGAGGGATTAGGGTGGAATGATGGAGAGATGTTGGGGAGATGAGAGAGAGAGATATGATGCAGGGATTATGGACGGAGATGGTGCATCCCTAAATCACACACAAAAAAAAACTCAATACAGGCAAAGAAAAGAGAGCGAGAGAGAGAGAGAGAGAGAGCACCAGCACAAAGCACGCGCGAGGGAGATCTCTCCAGCACAGTGTCGCGAGCACAGAAACGAACATCTGGACGGCGGAAACAAAAGGTGCGCGAGACGGGAGCACAGCTGGAGCGCAACAACAGCCGGTGGCGGACAGAGCGCGTGTGTGTTTATGTGTGTGTGAGGAGAGAGAGAGAGAGAGAGAGAGAGAGAGAGAGAGAGAGAGAGCTGCATGCACTGGAGTGGCCCTGTCGTTTGTAGTAGTAGAAGGGGAGCTGAATTTTCCATTTCAGCTGTGTGAAAGGAGGGAAGGGGTGGGCGCGTGGGCACACACACACACACACACACACACACACACACATCCTTTGCTTTTAATTGGCACACCTAAACACATAGGCAACACTAATGCACCTGGAGCAGAGAGAGAGAGAGAGAGAGAGAGAGAGAGTACTGAAACACTGTGTGTGTGTGTGTGTGTGTGTGTGTGTGTTTGGAGACGCGCGTGCGTAGCTTATGTTTATATGCGATGTGATGCATGCATGCGTGTGTGTGTGTGTGTGTGTGTGTTTTCATAGAGGAACAAAGCTGACCTGCAGGAATCAGACACTAAACTCGGCACCCCGTTACGCCACACGCTCATGAATGGCGCCCGTGAAGGAGCGTGCACGGGCACGTTCACGGGCACGCGCGTTAACAAACAGCCCCCCCCCCCCCCAGCATCCACCCCTGGAGCCCACCGGAACCCACCTTCATGTCGGCGTTGATCTCGCGCTTGACGGGGTGCGCGGGTTTCCGGCTCCTCTTGCCCTCCGCAGCTCTGCTGCCCTCCTTCTCCGTCTCCGCCATGCTGCGGTTAAAGCGAACGAAAATCCTCTCTCTCTCTCTCCTTCTGTATCCTCGCGCGCGCGTGTGCGCGTGTGTGTGTGAGAGGAGAAATAACGTGGACGCACGGTACAGACACCGGGAACCTCTGGGTCTGTGTTTGGAGGAGGAGAGACAGAAGGAGGGGCAGCGTGTGTGTGTGTGTGTGTGTGTGTAGGGGGGTGTCTCAGGGTCGCCCCGGGGAGAGGCACGGGGATAACGCCGCCGTGCGGGGCTCGCGCTGCCCGGTGCGCTCAGCCATCTTCTGCTGCTGCTGCTGCTGCGTGCCGCCTCTCCGCGCTCTGAGAGAGAGAGAGAGAGAGAGAGAGAAAGGGGGCGGGGCCTGCTGTTCGGTAACCGTACGCGGCGCGAGTCTGTTTCCTCCCCGGTTTTTTTTTTTTTTTTTTTCCACGACTCGGGTTACCGAGCAGCGCGCGCGCGCGCGCGGACGGACGGAGCGTCACATTGTTGCTGCAGGAGACGCACGCGCACACACGGAATAACGCGCGCGCCCGCGTTCCCGTGTCCCGGTCCGTGCATGAGCCCGCGGTTCCGTTAACATAACTGAGGAACACATCAGTACACACCGGAGGGAACCTGCACGCGTGTAACCATGAAGTGTGTGTGTGTGTGTGTGTGTGTGTGTCACTGATTAAAGTGCTCATTCTATTAATTGATTATTTAAATCATACAAATTAATTCAATTAAGAAACTTTCTTTTCCTGTAGATTAAGTGACTCCTGACCTCACCGGGACGATTCCCGGCGGCCTGGTGACTGATTTGGCCTGCTGCCAGCCAGCGTTGAGCTTGTTTAAAAAAAAAAAAATTAATATATATATATATATATTCTTATTGCCCACCCTGTTGTACTAAAGTGATGATTTCCGCATTCAAACAGTTAATTACATTTGAATAACAGTATTGATCTGTTCATTAATCTGATTCTGTTCGTCTTGACTGGCACCGTTACGTCATCACTTCAAATACTCTATGCTAAAAGACATGAATGTTATTTATTGTAAAGTAACATGAGTATTTTATCAGACACAAAATATCATATTATTGTATAAAGGGATGAAGGGCGCGGGAGACAGGAGCTATAGTATAGTGCAGACATGACAGACATCGAAATCACAATGAGCTGCTGGTTTTGCACCCAGGTGGAGACAGTTCTGTTTGTAACACTAAAGCAGAAGAATTGTGACAGGTAGAAGAAAAATACTTATCAGCTCTGGAAAAGAGAGAGAGAGAGAGAGAGCTGCAACTTCTGGAACGTCATCAAGAGGAAGATTGAGGGTCACAATCCATCAAACAAAGCTGAGCTGTTTGCTTTTTTTTTTGGCAAAAAGGGTTGTATAAAGTTACCCAACAGCAATGTGAAAAACTGGCAGAGAGCATGACAATACACATGAACGCTGTAAAAGCATTTACACAATTTGTTTACAAATGATTAGCATTTTGTTTTATTCTAGTTATTAAAGCTCTGGAAATACTGCATGATGTTGGGTTATTTTGGTGTGTTCTGATGATGTCATTTCCTTTAAGGATACACTCTAAATAACAATAGTTATATTTTGAATTTAGGAGAAATATTGTCAGCATAAAATAAAAAACTGTTCATCTCATCAATACATGCGCCTGTAAAGAAAAAAAAAAGAACCTGATTAATTTTTATAATATTTTTGATATTATTTTTTTCCAGCGCTAGAGGGAAAAATAAGGCTGTGTTTTCTAAATTTATTTGGGATGACCTGGGTTGGTGTGGGATTTCCCAGCCTGAAATTATGTCTCAGTCCAGCCCTGCTTCTCACTACAGAATAAAGCGTGCATAGTGCACAGTGGTGTAATGGGCTATGCCTACTACGCACCTCCTGGGTCTGGGTTTGATTCCCGTTTCGGGTCTGTGTATATGTATCTGTGTGTTCTCCCCGATGGGTTTCCTCCCACAGTCCAAAGACATGCAGATTAGGCTAATTGGCATTCTTAATTACACATAGTGTCTAAACGGATGTGTGTGTGTGTGTGTGTGTGTGTGTGCCCTGTAATGGATTAGCATCCTATCCCGGGTGTACCCCGCCTTGTGTCCTAAGTCTTCTGGGATAGGATCCAGGCCACCCCGTGACCCTGTATCCAGGATAAAGCGGTGTAGACGAAGAGTGAGTGTTGGGTTAACACCCAGAGCGTTGACTTACTCTACAGTGTTATATAGATCCATCCAGACTCAGATGAACTCTGAAAGTGTCTATTGATGCAATAGATGAAAGTCCTTGCAGTTTACATTACCACCCTTACAATACAGATTAAAAGGCTATATGTATACACTATAGATTAAGGCACTTATGCTGTAATTAAGGCATTTACTCTGATTAATAAGGTATGCACACTATAGAGATGCACCATTATTCAGACCTATATACAATAGATTAAGCTACTGTATTTATTACAAAGATTAAGGCCTTTAGACTATATATCAAAACTATTACATTATAGATTATAAATGCTATTCACTATAGAGTATGACCCTTATAATATAGATTAATACCCTTTCACTATACAGTTATAAGACCCTTATGCTACAGATTAAGACCCTTCCATTATTTATTAAGACCCTTGTGCTATAGATTATAACCTTTATACTACAGGTTAATACACTTCCACTATAGATTAAGGCTGTCAGACTATAGATTAAGACCCTTGTGCTATAGATTATAAATATTAATGACCATAGGTGGCACAAGACCCCACCTCTCTCTCTCTCTCTCTCTCTCTCTCTATGTCTCAGTCTGTGAGATCAGGAGCAGACGCCGGCGTCCGCTGAATGAGCGCATTGTTTCCTTGCGAGAACTTTATCCGGTGGTAAACACTTTCCACACGAGCACAGATTCAGTTTCTCCACCGCGTACATCTAAAAACAAGCCAGGACTCTCTCTCTCTCTCTCTCTCTCTCTCTCTCTCTCTCTCTCTCTCTCACTCTCTCTCTTTCTGTTTGTGTGTGTGTGTGTTTTCCTCTCTCCTGCATGGATTGACTTTCATTTTCACTCACCATCCGACTCCAAGCGTAATGTGGATCAAGTGCAGAGGAGTATGGGATGGTAAACACGAGCGTGGGTCTGATAATGCAGTGACAAATATGATTATGGGATGGAATTCATGTCTCATGGGGAGGGAAGGAGGGGCTGCTGGGAAAAAGTGCGGTCATAAAACAAAAAAAGGCTTTAAAAATATATTCCTGCTTTTTGTGTGTGTGTGTGTGTGAGAGAGAGAGAGAAAAAGAGAGAGTTTCAAATTTCAAATGACAAAAAGACACTTGAAGAATTTTGACACGTTGGGGTTAAGAGGAGATATGAAACAGCTGGACACACACACACACACACACAACTGACTTCTTTAACGAAAGAATTTTAGTAAGAAAGGTATCAATTATGGGGCTGAATTTACTTTGAGATTCCTGTAAAGAAGAATCGTAACATTGTGTATTGTTAATGAAGAAGAAGATGAAGAAGAACTATATTGTCACATATACTGTACATCACTTCACAGTGGAATTCTTTTTTTTTTTCCCCATAAGCATGCTGTACAAATTAAATTAAAAGCAAACACCCATAATGCCATTCAGCTTGTAAAGTTAATACTCTATCAGAAGATGTGTGTGATGGCGCTGATGGCGGGATTAGCATTAAAGTCGCAGATTTGGAATGGGATTTTTGGTTTGAGAAGCACGTACAGATGAGAGGAGGAGGAGGTGAGAGTGCCGGACGAACTGCAGCACTAAAGCTCTGCTGCAGCACTCTGTTCAGATGGAGGCTGCGTGAGGGTCAATTCCGCTGCACCACTATTAGCACCGAGTCACGACATATGGATGAGGAAAAAGTGAAAGGATCATAAATTGGATTTTTTTTTTTTTTTCATTTGTAAGGAACTTTTAAAGTATATGCCTGTGTATATATAAAACCATCGGCAGAATAAATAAATATAAGCATCATCTACTCTGTGTGGTTTTGTAGAGGAGCCACGAGGGTGACGGCGGTGAACTTCCGTACAAGCGTACATTTGTAGAGAATAGAAGAGTTTGCCTAAAAACAGGACGAAAAGCGTCCATGGCTGTAACCGGATCGTCCGTGCGCCGCTCTAATAAAAGAATCCTGAGCCTCTGCTGTAAGAAGGTGAGCGGCATGTGCAGTTAATTAGACTAACGAAACCCTATCTGAAATAAAAGGTCAAATTTACTGAATTTCAAAGGAATCTGACTGGTGGGTGGTGTGTGTGTGTGTGTGTGAGAGAGAGAAATAGAGTCTTCTCTTTCTCTCTCAACCCAGTGGTGTGTATATGTATGTGTGTGTGAGACTGTGCGTGCCTGCCTCACTCACTGCCAAGTGTCCTGCTGAGTGAATCCCCACGATCTGTCTGCTTTCCAGATTTATTCGATTTATTCCTTGTTAAATCAAAACCAGGACTCACAGGATGCGCATCTGCTTAGCGTAACTCAATAAAGTCATTAGGATTTGTCACAAACGATCAATTCAAGGTTTTATGATGTGAAAAAAATCGAAATAATAAGTGTTTGCATTTGTTATTGAGTGTTATGGACGGCAGCAATTTTTTCGAGATTTGCTAGTTTTTGATTCAGGTTTGAGGAAACTCTTTAACTCATCTCACAACTCGTCCAGTACTACACAGGTGTTCCTCCAATTAAATGCCGTCCAGAGGGCAAATGTCCAACCTTCAGGAGGCGTGCCTCGCACCCAACATATCTTCAATACTATTGGTTGATCAAGCACTTGAAGATGCCCCGATCTTCCTGTTTCCTGTTTAAATAATGCAACTTTTAGAATTAAATTATTTAAAAAAAAAAAAAAAAAAGTTCTAAAAAATTAGTCCATTGCAGAAGTGCCAAAACAGTACCTCTAATGTCCATTGGGGGCTGGCTATAAATGTGAGTCAATACCCATAGAGCACCATGTTAACGTTCTAAACTGAAATAAACATCTTTACAGTCTGGGATTAAAAACTGTTTTGGTCTCCATAGCTAGATTTCTCATTCATGACACCTGTACTAAGGGTGATTTTTTTTTTACCTAACGCACCAGTTATTGTAACGATTAGGTGCATAAACAAGCGTCAGTTTATTTCAGAATGCAGCAGCAAGAGTCCTCACTAGAACCAGAAGATACGAGCACATCACCCCTATCTTATTTACACTGCATTGGCTCCCTGTGAAATTTTGCTTTGATTGTAAAATACTGCTTTTGACGTATAAAGCACTGAATGGTCTCGCGCCACAGTATCTGAGTGAAATGCTAGTGTCTTACGATCTGCCACGCCTACTTCCATCAAAGGATGCAGGCTGCTTGTCAGTAGCGCGTATTATGAAAACTACAGTAGGGGCGGAGCTTTTTCTTACAAAGCCCCAAATTTATGGAATAGTCTTCCTATTAATGTTCGGGACTCAGACACAGTCTCAGTGTTTAAATCTAGGCTAAAAACCTATTTATTTAGCGCAGCATTTTTGTAAATAGATTAGCCTTAGGTAAAGGAGCAGATCTGGGGGACTCATAGACGTAGAGTATTCTGGTGAACTGGTATGTTTAGATGCTGTCCTCCCCACTCTCATTGATCACTCAGGTTTGTTGACGGTGAGGTGATTGGTTGCTTTACATCTCAGTTCCCCCTCATGTCTGTGTTTCCTTCTGGCTCCTCCCTTTTAGTTATGCTGTCATAGTTAGTCCTGCCGGAGTCTCTGCTTGCACTCTACACTAAATATACATTCACATTATACATTATGCGACAGTGACCATACCTAACTGTTATCTCTCCTTCTCTTCTGCTCTCTCCTCTTCTCTCTCTTCTCCTCTCTCCCTCTCTCTCTCTCACTATACATGTCGCTCCTGAGCTGCCAGTGATCCAGACCCCCTCTGCCCTCTGGACCTGTCTGAATCGTCCTGGTGTCCGGCATCTGGTTGGAGATCTGATGCAGACAGCTGTTCTCGGAGGACTCGTGACTACAGTCTCCCTGAGCCTCCAATAACGAACTAAACACATCTCCTATACTGAACTTCCAGCCTCCTAACACACAGTATGACTGCAGATAAATCCCTGTTATCCGTGATCACCCAAATGAGGATGGGATCCTTATGTTGAGTCTGGTTCCTCTCAAGGTTTCTAACTACTGACTTCTCAGGGAGTTTTTCCTTGCCACCTCGGCTTGTTCATCAGGGACTATCTGATTATTTTGATTCATACACATTCACATTTCATACTTCCCTAATTCTTACGATTGTGTAAAGCTGCTTTGTAACAATGACAATTGTTAAAGCGTTATACAAATATTGAATTTAATCAAATTGAACATTATATTAAATATAAATGTAAAATGTAAATAAGCATAGGCGGAAGGGAAGTGATTAGCACTGTTGCCTCAAAGGTTTCATTCCGACCCGGGGTCTGTGCACATGGAGTTTGCATGTTCTATTCGTGCTTGGTGGGTTTCCTTCGCCTATTCTGGTTTTCTCCCAAAGTCCAAAGACATACAGATAATCTTATTTTTAATTCCCAAATTGCCCGTAGTGTGTGAATGTTGAGGTCCTACCACGGTTGTAAAATGGGAATAAATACAACAGTCACCATTGGCCTTCACAGTTCCTAGTTGAACTACAGAGGTTCGTAAATCGATGGATAAATTAACATTAGCCATTTTTAGCTAAGCTAAGATGGCTAGTTTGCGGGCGGTACTGTATCTGTGTAGACGTGTTCCAAACAACAGCCAGGCTCTGCTCGCTCCGCCCATTTATGGATTAACCGGCTTGACATGATGGCGCCACCAAAAGCTCACACAGTTCTTCAGAAAACCTTTCTAACCTTTTTAACTTTCCATTAGTTTTATACAGTCTGTTCTCCCAGGTCATTTTTTTTGAAGGTCATAATATCACAGAAAATATCATATATGTCCTTTAACTATATAGTAAAGCAAAATTAACTTTTCTTTTTGAAATAGTAATTAGTATTTATGGGTTTTCAGAAAATGTACATTTTAAGAAAATTGTAAAAACCTTCTATTAAAAAAGAATATACTTGAATACAACCACAAAACCACAACCTGAGTGTGTGATTAAGCCAAAATGTCACTGTACAAACTGTAAATTACCTGACTCATATATTTTAATAAACAAAAAATACTTTTCTGTCTGTATTGTGAAACTAATATTGACACAGCAAATAAAATCAACATTTCTGAGCTTTTTAGTGTCGATTTGATTCCACTGCTGCAAACAGACGATGAAATACGTCATTTTCCGGGTCTGTTTTTTTGCGACATGCCGTAAACCGCGTCGTTCAAGATGGCAGCCATGGTGCATATATAGTTGTGACAGTTCTTCGGAAGAAAGCCGTTTATTTTATACATGTAAATCCTTTTCGGGTGGACTAACAACGGGGATTTAAAGCGGAAGAGTTGTTTCATGACTGGAGTCGATTTTGAGCTGGAGACGTGATGTGTTTCATTTAATAAGAAGGTGACATTGAAAGTGACAGTCGTTTGTGCGAGGTTTCACACGCGTTATTTTATGTCGCACCCGCATTCGGGTAGATCGGGTCAGGATTGGTTAGTGTCAGTGCGCTTTGTGGACTGCGATTGGCTGAAAGGGTACACGCTTAGAGGAAGTAGCCAATCCCTGAGGAGGAGGCGGGATTTAAGGGAACGCGCGTGTTCTCGTATTAAACTAACATTAAATAGCAGAAACTCGAGGAGAGAAAAGACAAGACATGATGAATAAGATGGGGAGGATAGAACAGAGGGGGAGAAGAGAACAGTGAGGAAGTGAAGGAGGGGAAATAGAGGAAGATAAAGAAAAGAGAACATTAGGGTGAGAAAAGTGATGGGAAAGAGAGGGAGGGAGAGAAGAGGAAAAGGAAGACAATAAGAAGAGAGAGAGAGAGTGAAGAGAAGAGAAGAGAAGGAACTTTAACACGTCAAGGGAAAATAGACAGGACAAAAAGGAAACGATAGAGTTAAAGCGAAGGAAATAAAAGAGAGGTTCAGTTAAAAGAAAAAATGGAGAAAGGGATTAAACCACTTCTGATAAAAACAGGCAGAATTTAAAAGAAAGGATGGAAGGAGAGAAGGGAAAAGAAAGACAGAATATGTGACCCAACTATAGAATAATGGTAGAAAGAAAAAAAAGAAGAGGAAAGAATGTTTGAAGAAAGATGTTTGAAGTGACGAGTGGAAAAAGTAGACAGGAAGACTGATAAGGAAAGACAAGAAACGGATGAAAATGAGAAATCATCAAATTTTTTTCTCTCAAGCGTTATTTTAACTTTGGTTAGTCTGAACTCAGAAAAGTGAGACAGAGAGAGAGCAATGGAGAGTTAAAGAGGAATCGTGTGTGTGTGTGTGCGTGTGCGTGTGAGAAGCTGATCGATCCGACTTCCACAGGTGTTTCAGGATGGCCGCTCGTTCCCGCCTCGCTCTTCGGACTCTTCTGGGTTCTCTGAGGAGAGGATGGAGGAGTCTGAGTCTGTTCTCCGCTCCGTCTCCGTCCAGCTGGAGTAAAGTCGTGTCCGATGCGGAGAAGATCGTGGGATATCCGACGTCCTTCATGAGTCTGCGCTGCCTGCTGAGTGACGAGCTCAGCAACGTCGCCATGCACGTCCGCAAGCTGGTGGGGACCAAACACCCGCTGCTCAACACCGCCAGGTACACACACACACACACGTCTTACACATGGGGCACTCACTGACCAAACACTTACAACTGCTTGGAACCAGTGTCTTGCTCTGGTAAAAAGTATTGGCACCCCCCTCCTCATGCTGTCCATCACCAGGTCCAGCTGCTAATTATACACACTCAGTTATAGTATCATTTTATCAAACTGTTAAACAGCACTTTTCTGAGATTTTTTTTTTTATTCCCCTGGAAAGTTAGGTAAGTTCTGCACAGGTAAGCAAATGAAACACGGCGCTTCAGAGGAGCGGAGAGGAAGAGCAAAGGTTTAAATCAGCTCCGTCTACAAACATGGACACGGGAGGAATGTAGGAAGAGAAAGACACACCAGAGATTGAGAAGACAGGAAAGAAGAACGCAGCGAAGGAGGGAGAGGGAGAAAGGATAAGAATAGAGAAGAAAAGAAACGGAGAAGGAAAGACAAGAGGATGATAAAGATCGGGAGGGAGAGAAAAAGAAATGACAGAAACAAACAAAAAACAGTTATTCTAATAGCCATGTGTACATATACAGCCATGAAAGCAAATAATAATAAATAAATAAATGAACTAACACGCCAGGCAGCGTGAACATTGCTTGCTTGTTTGTTTGTTTTACCTTATGTGTTCAGTTTTGTAAAACTGTAAAAGTCAGGGACGTGACTCACCAGTCACCTCCCGATACGACGACCTCACAAATCTCAGGTGCTGATTCGATTAAAATTGAGATTCTGTAAATATCACGATTTTATAAATATTCTGATTTAATATTACATTTTCACCTCATTTTATTACAATTTTAAACTTTTTAAAAACTCACTTAAGTTTTCTCACGTTAGTTTTCTCACTTAAAACCCAAACGCAGCATTTAAACACTACAAACTAACTTCAAATACAAGAGTTTAACATTCACCTGAGCAGCGTGTATCTCTGTCATACGCCATAATCACAATGTCTAAGCCAACTGAGCAAATAATTCAATGCGATCGGTCCCTCCTGCACCCCTTACTCCCCCCTTAAACAACCCCCCCACCACCACCAGCATTGGTCAACGCCACATTCGGTCACCAGAGGCAGCAGCGATCTTCACTACGCCCCTCTCTGCTCCAGTTCACATTGTATTGTCTGTGTACACGTAATAAGATGTACTAATTTGACGAAAGAAGTAACGTGTGCAATTCTTCCCAGACGGTTAAGCTTTTATTTGTCCTGGTTAATAATTTTATTTCTCACTATCGTCATCACTTTTTAATCCGTTCTTAAGCGCGAGCTGGTGGCAAATTATTAAGCATCTGATCCATAAAAAACATTCCACCGAACCCAAATCTTGTGATGTAGATCATATCAAGTATTGTGATGCGATACGATACGTTTCCTCCAAATCGCCTGCTGTTAGCGGCTACATCTCACTCATCTGTTAACTCTGTTAAGAGTCTCGACTCTGAACTCCTGACGTGCCCTGATACACGGTCATCATTACACCCAGGTTACACATGTTTCGTCACTCTTCTCCACTTCTCCCAGTAACGAGGCGAGGCCCGAGTCGGCTCCCTCCCGTGGCTGCGGCCGGCACTTCCTCTGGCTTTCTGCAGGCTACGCGGGAGAGTGACGGATTCGCCGCGCTAATGAGCTGCGGAACAGATAACGATGAAAGGAAGACGAGTGAGCCGGTCTCATCCGGGCCATAACGGAGGAGGTGGTGTAACGAGCGCTCCGAGTCGGTTTCAGCATCGGGAGCGTCAGCGCGGCGGCGTGACGAGGGGATTACTGGGTCGGTGTGGGTCAGGGGTCAATCAGAATCACCTACTGTACACACAGAGCATCTCAGCTGAGTCCTGACCTCATCTCTGTTTGAGCAGCCAGCTTTTCATACTTCCATTTATTTTCCTTTCCTTTCTTTTTCTTCCCTGTTTCCTTTCCTTTATTTTCCCTTTTCTTTCATTTCCACTTTTCTCCATTGCCTTTCATTACCGTTTCTTTTTGTTTTCTTTTTCTTTTCCTCTTCTTTCTTTCCCTTTCCCTTTTTTCCTTCAATTGCCTTTTATTTTCCATGCCTGTTCTTTTTTTTCTTCCCCTTTCCCTTTCTCCTTTCCGTTCTCTTCTTTTCCATTTTTTTTTTACTTTTCCGTTGCTCTTGTTTTCCTTTTCCTTTCCAGTCTTTTCTTCAATTCCTTTTCTTTTTCCTTTTTCCTTTTTTTCCCCCCTCCATCATACGCTTCCTTTTCATTCCTAATCCATATTTTTCTTCTTTTCTTGATTTCATCTGCCTGTTTATCTTCCTGCCGTTCCTTTACTTATGAAACTGTTTCCTTACTTGAACCGAATGCGGGTTCTGATGGCGCGTCTCAGCCTGATCCTCTACAAATGCCGCTGTAAAACGTAGATTGATTCTGAAACACATTTCCTCAGTTTAGTGTAAATCTTTCGAGAACGTCGAAGAATAGGGTGAAGGACCCTCCTGAACTTTTCTCCTCGTCCTCTTCCTCAGCGATGAATGAACGCCGCACACGGGGACGGAAAACCGACACGCCCGCGTCTGCCATTGTGGGTATTTATGTGACTGGCGCTTCTTGGGCAAGGAGACACGGAGGGAAAGAGGAGAAGGCAGGGTCTCCTCCATCCTTCCATCCATCCTCACTCTATCCTTCCATCCTCGACACCCAAATGGATCGTGATATCAGATTTAGGTGTATAGGTTATTACACCCTTGGGCTCCGGTTTCCAGCCCTGTCGTCTGGATCGGCCAGATTGGGTTCTAGTTATTTCTCCCTCCGTCTCTCCCTCCCTCCCAGAGTAATCCTGTCTTTCCCTCTAACGTTCACTCTCCGTGTCATTTAGACAGGTCCAGTGGACACCAAAGACGGAGCGTCTCGCTGAGAAGCAAACGCGAGTCCTGGGTAATATTTTGACGAGTGGCTCGGAGGTGACGTCACCACAGGAGCGCCAAACAGAGCGGATTTATAGCTCGCCGATCTCAAAACAGCTCCGCTGACCCGGGAGATGCAGAATTATTGGCCCCCTACATGATTTCATATTAAAATAGCAAAATAACCACTTTTAGCAAACCATGCTTTAAAAAAAAATAGATTATAGAGCAAAACAAAGTTTTTTCTTTTAACACAATTATACTTTTGCCATGATTATACAGATTCCATGAAAGGTTGCAGTCAAATTTCAGCCTGGCTGCAGTGACAACACTCAGCCTTTCTGGAGTCAGGGGTTGCTCAGATAATGCCTAAATGTAAATATAAAACTAAGGCCTCCGAGTGGCGCAGTGCTCGCCCGATCATCAGGAGATCGCCAGTTCGATTCCCGGGTGATGCCGTTACCCTTCTGAGGGAGCTGATTGGCCGAGCTCTCTCAGAGGGGAGGGATGAGAGGTACTTACTGCTCCCACGGTAATCACGGCTCTACAGCCAGTCAGGGGCGTCTGTGAGCTCGCGCAACGGAAGGAGCGGATAGCGCTGTCTTCCGAGTTTGTGACTCCGCCCCCAACAGTGCGCGAGCGAGCAGTTCGAAAAGATGCGGTCGGCTGGTGTCACGTGGTTCGGAGGAAACACGTGATGGTTTTCGGCCCTCCCGGCTGAGTGGTAGTAGCAGCCTTAATGTGGAGCCCCCTAGTGGCGGGGAGGAATTGGACACGACTAAATTAGGGAGAAAATCTTTCTATATTTTATATAAAACTAGTGGATGATCTTGGACCGCTTCCATGCAGAGCAAAAGTTCCAAAGCACCAACGCTGTGTATCTTGATGTTTGTGGCCAAATTGCAAAAAAAACATTTTTTTCCCTCACCTCTCCTTGACACACGGTTCCAGTTGCGTGCTAATGCTCAGACACTGGGATTGCTGTCTTGGTGACAGGAACGGCTTCTTTCTCATCCAAAACCCGTCCAAAATGTTTGGAGGTGGCGTCTCACTGTTGATTTTGAAGCGGTAAAACCCCAAGATGGTGATCTTTTGACTCCTCTTTGTCTCCGTTATTAATATTTTGGTGCCGCGTCCCGTTGACTCTGCTGTACGCGTCTCCTGCTGGATTTCTAACAGCTTCTCCATTTTACTGATTAAAACCTGAGTGAGGTCTGGCTCCTCCTCATCCCTGGTTCCTCTAGGTCTCTGTCAGTCAGGGTGATGAAGCTGCGCTCAGGCAGAGATGAGGGTGAAGCCACTAATGCTGTGATCAAACATCGCGTCCTTCAGAGAGGAACCGGGCCGAGCCTGACTGGTCCACGCTCCTGGTCCACGCAAGAAGAAACAGAGACATGTTTTAAGTTCATTTGTTTAATCAGCT
>CM059211.1:38640445-38695445 GCA_030347435.1 Clarias fuscus
AACTCCACCTTCATGCCGATCAGCCGTGAGTTCCCGAGCGCTCTCTCTCTCTCTCTCTCTCTCTCACTGAGGTCCTGGTCCATGCTCGCGTTACGTCTCACAGCGACCCCTGTAACTCTTTTTGCCGTTCCCAACGCGCGTTTACTGCAGTTACAGGTCAATCAGAAAACTGCAGCGAGAATTACTGTGCAATCTAAACCATCAGAACCCATCATGTCTTCTTAAATCTCGCTCCAATTGACATTTAAAGCTTTATGTAACTTTGCTCAGTGCAGCTGAGTACTGTTTTTAGTTTCTTACATTTCATGTCAAATGTTAAGTGTCCTTGGGTGTCCTTGTAATTTTTATTATTATTATTATTATTATTATTATTATTATTATTATTTACAAATCAACCATTTTTTTCATCATCACCAGATTTCTGAAGTATAAATGAATATTCCGATAAGTCGTGTCTAAACTACTGGAGTCACCCTCTCTCACTCCTGCGCTCACCCCCAGGCTCAGGTAAGAGCTCAGGAGCACCTGTCCTCAAACTGTGTGTGTGTGTTCGAGTGGAGGACGAGGAGGCGACGCCGCTCAGATGCATGCTGGGAGTTTCTCTCCTGACGTGTTCTCTGATTTATCAGGCTGCATGTAGACAAAAGCTCTCATGTGAGGAATGATCAAATCATTACACTAGATTACACTGTGTGTGTGTGTGTGTGTGTGTGTGTGTGTGTGTGTGTGTGTGTGTGTGTGTGTGCGCGTGTGTGAAATCCACAGAGCAAATGGAGCGCATGGAGAAAGTGGGCGTGTCTGGGGGCGGCACCTCTCAGCTCTCTGGCATTGGTTGCCCGGCAACTGAGGCTCAAAGCTATTTATATTCTCCTCTCAGCTCCGCCCACTGACTCCGGAGCGCGCAGGAAGCACAGAAGAGCATCGAGGTGGAAAATAAGATTTAGATTCGCTTCCTGCGGTTGCTTTTAACGCACACGGGTCACTCGCCGAGACCCACGCCATCAGGCGCAGCGTGGGTTCTCACGCCGGCTGAGACGTACGCCGACGGCTCCACAAGGGCGAAGGCGTTCTGATTACATGGATGGTGAAGGAGGCGTGGCCTCTGTGCTTGTCATTCTCATTGAAGAAGGCGTGGCCTATATGGCTGTCTATAATTAGGAAGGAGGTGTGGCCTGTGTGATGTTACAGTAGGTCTCTGAGCCAGTTCAGTGAAAGGTGTGGCCTCTGCGCTTCTTAGTTTTAACAAGGGGGAGGGGGGGCGTGACTTATGCCTCTCAGTTTTAAAGGAGGAGGCGTGGCCTCAGTGCTTCTGATTTTTAATGAGGGGGAATTGGCTTGCCTCGAAGGTGTGGCACCACTGTTACTCCTAGAGAAAGAGGCGTGGCCTCAGTCTGTCCTAGACAAGGAGGCGTGGCCTCAGTCTGTCCTAGACAAGGAGGCGTGGCCTCAGTCTGTCCTAGACAAGGAGGCGTGGCCTCAGTCTGTCCTAGACAAGGAGGCGTGGCCTCAGTCTGTCCTAGACAAGGAGGCGTGGCCTCAGTCTGTCCTAGACAAGGAGGCGTGGCCTCAGTCTGTCCTAGACAAGGAGGCGTGGCCTCTGTCTGGCCTAGACAAGCAGGCGTGGCCTCTGTCTGGCCTAGACAAGGAGGCGTGGCCTCTGACACTATCAAGGAGAAGGAGGCATAGCCTCTGTCAGTCTCAGAGAGGGAGGTGTGGCTTCTGACACTATAAGTCCCTAAAGGAGGCGTGGCCTCTGTGTTTGTCAGTCCTACAGAAGGAGGCGTGGCCTGTGTAGCTGTCATTCCTAGAGAAGCAGGTGTGACCTCTGCAGCTGTCAGTCCCATAGAATAAGGCGTGGCCTGTGTAGCTGCCAGTTCTTCAGAAGGTCTGTTTTCCACTTTTGAATGTTGAGGGTCGTATGCTGAGTACAGAATATTATTTACACCAAAACAAATGAAGATTTTAATAATTACATCCATAAATAAAAGCTTGTGCTGGTGTTTATAAATGTGAAGTGGTGAGGTTTCCTCTCTCGATGCGTCTCTACTTTAGAGTCAGACTCGACTTAATACAAACACATGATTTAAACAGCACCGGTGTGTGTGTGTGTGTGTGTGTGTGGGGGGTATGTCAGTTCTAAAATGTCTTAAAAAAAATCAATAAAAGACTGCGATACTTGGAGCGCTACCTCGGGAACAATAGATGTGATTAATCGGAAACATGTTTTTAAAAACACAACTCAGGAAAAAAGCGTCTAATGATAAATAAGCGTCCGCGTGTGTGATGTGTAATTACTCCGGGCGGTGTGTGAGGAGGCAGCGGCGCGGTCGTCACACGGCTGATTACGGCCCCGAGGAACCGAATCAGCACGAGACTGCGGCGTCTGACCCCGAGGTGCAGAAACAACACGCAGGAACCGCGCGGTGATGAAGAGACACTGATGTCGTCTACCGCCGAATTACAACCGCACACACACACCTTTGACCTCTGCTCGTGTTTTTTATAGTCTGGACCAGGTTTTGTCCTTCGATCTCAACAAATATAAATCCGAAACTGTGTGTTTATAAAAGCAGACTTTTCTCACGTTCATACCAGGACGCGTCACAACTTCAGAATCTCCTTCTAGAGAAATAAAAGAAAATGTTTATAATTCCTACTTGGAAGCTCAAGAAGGTGTGTGTGCGTGTGCGTGTGTGCGTGTGCGTGTGTGCGTGTGCGTGTGTGCGTGTGCGTGTGCGCGTGTGTGTGTGCGCGCGTGTGTGTGCGCGCGTGTGTGTGCGCGCGTGTGTGTGCGCGCGTGTGTGTGCGCGCGTGTGTGTGCGCGTGTGTGTGTGTGTGCATATGTTAACCCCCCCTCCCGCTCCCCCTCTCCCCAGACTCGGGGCATCAGCATAATTATCTAGTATTACTTAGTAAAGATGTAATAAATAATTCCTCTCTCTCTCTCTCAGTCAGCGTAACCTGGCCGAGATCACCGAGTTGATTCACACGGCGTTCCTGGTGCATCGTGGGATAGTGAATCTGAAGGAGTGGACATTCTCAGACGGTCCGCTCAAGGACATGCAGTTCGGGAACAAGATGGCCGTCCTGAGCGGCGACTTCCTGTTGGCCAACGCCTGCACGGGATTAGCACAGCTCAACAACACCAAGGTACAAAGTCACACTGTATCAGGTCCAGAATGCTGACCGCAGTCAAACCTTACCATAAGGAGGGTTGTGTGGTGTGTAACCATGGTAACGGATGGGACGGAATCACCGGTCACCTCCCCGATACGATATTGTCACGGTACCTCTGCGCCGATTCGATTAAAATTGTGGTTATATAAGTGTCCCGACTTTATAAATATCCCAGTGCGATATTATAATTTTCCTTGATTTTGTTACAATTTCTAACCTTTAAAAAAGTTTAATGAGTAATTAAATGTAACCTGTTCCTTATAACATTCGTTTTTTTTCTAATTAAAAACGAACTTCAAATACAAGAGTTTAGCATTTAACTGAACAGCGCGTATCTCGGTCCTCCGCGATAATTATTACTTCTTAACAAACCCAGCAAATAATTCGCTCCGACCACACGGGATGAAAATGTGTCAATAGTTCAGAATGCGCCACCTGTAGGATTATAAAGCAACAGCCGCACTTTACCGCCTCAAACACGTCCAAAGCCGCAGAATTCAAGTTAACAGTGAGCGCGCGGGTTGAGTGGCTGGGATTTTCGACTCATTAGCGCTGGCGGGGTTTTGAGACTGCTGTAAGCATGTGTAATGAGTACTGGAGGTCTGATATTAATTTGCTAACAGAGTTTTGAAAAAAAAAAAAGGCAGCTCGGAGGCTTTTAACGTTAGCTAACGTGCAAATTTTTGTTAATGTAACGGCATAATGTAACGGTTTCTGTTGCGTGACTCGGAAGCTTCTGTGCTCGATGCAGAATCTGAGGCTGATCGATCAAACTGAGAACCAGACGATTCTGGTCACTGACTGACCCGCCGCTTCATCTCTATTATAAATATTACAATAGTTTTAGAATGAATTTTGTGCACACACAAGAATTCACAACTGAATTGACCCCCCCCCCCCGCCATCCCTAGTAACCATGGTAACAGAAGTCCCTTTTTGATTGAACAAAATTGAAAGATTTTCTCACTGCTGCGATTTCACTGACTGTGACGCGCGTCCATGGAGATACAGTTCGCGTGTTGCTGAGTTGCACAGAATTATTATTTTTTTTAACAGGTTTAAAGAAAATGATGTTCAGGAACAGCCGCGATGCTTTTACACCGTCTGTGACACAGCCGTCACTGCTGTGTGTTAGCTCAGTTACACGCGTCAGTAGCTAGCTTACGCACGGCCTCATTGTTTCCATGTTGCCTAGCAACAGGTGTTCACACACTTTTCTTATGACACAGAAAATATGCCACCCTTCATCACTTTTCTCTCACATTCATAAGAGTGTGTGTCCTCATCTGCTGTGCCCCTGCAGCATATGTCTAATTCATCCCTCATTAAACTCTTCCATTAACGCATACGTGCACACACACACACACACACACACATGCACGCGCACACACACACGCACACACAAGATGCTGTTTAAGGGTTGCCATTTCAGTTTTTTTTTTATAAATAGGGGTAAACTCTGTACCTGTCAGTCATGCTGAAGGAGGCGTGGCCTCTGTACCTGTTAGTCACACTTAAGGAGGCGTGGCCTATGGACCTGTCAGTCACACTGAAGGAGGCGTTGCTTTTATTGCTGTCAAACCCTTTCAACTTCTCTGAAGCACAATTCACATACTTTTGTCTCACACTCAGTCACACACACACACACACACACAGACACACACACACAGACACATAAACACACACACAGGAGGTCAGGAGGTGTGATGCTGACAGGATCTGTCTACAAGTGGATCTGTGGCAAATGTGCAGATGAAAATAAATCCTTTTCCATCTCATTTACTTTAGCCATAACTGGACACACACACACACACACACACACACACACACACACACACACACAGATAAATGAGAAGAGTCAGTCTGAGGTCATTGCTGTCTCGTCCTCAGAGGGGAGCGCTGTCAGACTTTGTATAGAAATCAAACTTTGTTTGTGTGTGTGTGTGTGTGTGTGTGTGTGTGTGAGAGAGAGAGAGAGAGAGAAAGGTCAGTGAAGGTTATCTGCAATCCACTTTCCTATATCGCTAAACAGATCATTAGTGTTTATTGTTGGGATAAACAACACTTAGTTCTCTCTGTGTGTGTGTGTGTGTGTGTGTGTGTGTGTGTGTGTGTGTGTGTGTGTGTGTGTCACTGATTTAATCAACAAATCAATACCACACACAGGGAATGTTAAGCTAGTAAGTCAGACATCCTCAGCACGACACACTGTGTGTGTGTGTGTGTGTGTGTGCGTGCATGCGTGTGTTCTGGAAAATTCTCTCTGGTACTTAAATAAAAAATAGTACTTTTTTATTTAATTTTTTTATTGGAAAAGAAAATACACACAAGCACACACACACACACTGACATAACAGAAGAGACCATGTATATCTGAACAAAAGGATAAACATGTGATTTAGTTTTCGGCTTATTTAGAGGTGTTGTACTCGGCGCCCCCTGGTGGCACAGGAGGGAAACCCAATCTAAGGAAAGTTGAGTGGTTTCCTGTTCTGTGATCTTTAGGCTCATCACTCAAAAATCATTGTATAAAGATGTTCTTGTGAATCATCTGTTTTAGAGAATAATATTTATATCTAGAATGTCAGCACGTGTCTGTTTTAATCCTGAATCGTCTTTAGTGAGGATTTTTTATGTCTAGTTTTAACTTTTGTGTTTTTCCAAAGCGCAGTAGTGAAGCAGAACCCGCTTTCAATTTCATACTAATTACACACACACACACACACACACACACACACTTAAAGACATGTACGAGTGTGAGTAAAGATCACAGCTGTGGTGGCGGTGTCAAAGCCAACCTGTTGTGAGGTCGTCCATCATCTGTCCAAAGACCAGCGGACGGATGATTGACAGGAGATCTAACCAATGAGTGTCGGCTAGACGTATAAAATGGAGACTTTCGGGTCAGGACCCTGTGGTGTCCAGGTCATGTGTGAAAATGATTCCTCATGCACTCACACTCCTGGCGTATGCCTTGTGTCATCAGAGAAGAGGAAAACCTCCACAGATGTGATAACACGATCATTCCCTACATTCAGGTCGTCAGCTGACTTCATTTTATTGCCCCATAACGATGCTGACGTTGCATCGCTTCCTGCGCTTCCCTTCTTACCCTGATCATCTTTTCCATGACTCTTTAAGAAGTGAGAAGCTCCTCACAGCATCAGCTCAAGTTAAAAAAAAACATCATTGCAGCTGAAACACATTAATCGCTGCAGTGAGCATTTAATCTTAATCATTTGTGTTGTCTAAAGGAACTTTCATACCAGGCACCACTGCTTCGTATCGTCTCCAAGTCCAATCGTCGCTTTCTACTCCGTCCCGCGGGTGTTACTGAGAGTTCACACCACTCGGGTGTCCCCGAATTTGGGGTTAGTGGACTTGGATCTGTTCACTGGACATCAAATATCAGTTCTCCTGACAACAAACAACAACATTCTCCAGACAAACACCAGTGTTCTCCAGACAACAAACACTGAAGTTCTGAAGATGAAAAACACCTGCTTTCTCCAGGCAAGGAGCACCAGCATTCGCCAGGCAACGGACACCAAAGTTCTGGAGAATGATGAACGCCAAAGTCCTCTAGGCAACAAACAGCAGCATTCATCAGACAACAAACGCCAACGTTCTCTAGACAACAAACGCCAACGTTCTCTAGACAACAAACGCCAGCGTTCTCTAGACAACAAACGCCAGCGTTCTCTAGACAACAAACGCCAACGTTCTCTAGACAACAAACGCCAACGTTCTCCAGATGAAAAACACCTGCTTTCACAGGCAAGGAACACCAAAGTTCTGGAGAATGATGAACGCCAAAGTCCTCTAGACAACAAACGGCAGCATTCATCAGACAACAAACACCAACGTTCTTCTATGCCTCTTATCTTATGTCCAAGGTTGCAGGGGTCTGGAGACTATCCCAGAACCCAAGTCTTCTGGGTGGGGTGGCAATCCACAAACATGCGTGCACACACAGTCTGCATGTCTGGACTATGGGAGGAAACCAGAGTACCCGGAGGAAACCCATTGAACCTTCGAGGTGTGAAGCCACGGTGCTAACCATTACACCACCATGCCGCCTTACCCCAATGTTCTCCGGTTATTAAAGACACAGAAGTTCTCTGAACATCAAACACCAGCTCACTGACTTTCTCTGCGAATAACTGAAGACTCGTCAGCCAACAGAAACTTTCCCCACCTCACCGTGGCACTTTTCATCATCAGCATTCATCAGAACTGACATGGCAAGCGGATCATTTAAACGTTGGAGAACATTCTAGAAACTTTCCAACCAACACACACACACACACACACACACTCAGCTCTGACACAGGAACGCAACTCTTGGGTTTTTTGGTGCCCGTTTGATCTGCGTGCTCGCTGATATAAAGTGCGCTTGCTTTTCCTTGCGCAAATGAGGCTTAGCGCTTTTAGCATCTGCAGTAACATTACAGTTAGCGCCAGGCCATTAGCGGCACAAATCAGTGAAGCTAGCGACGCAGCTGAGTGCTTTTTTCATCCGCTGAGTGATCTGTGATGTGTACTATGTGGCCTTGAGTGGGTTCCTGGCTTGGTGTGTGTGTGTGTGTGTGTGTGTGTGTGTGTGTGTGTGTGTGTGTGTGTGTGTGTGTGTGTGTGTGTACGTACGTGTGTGTGTTTGTGTGAGTGTGTGCGTGAGTGGGATCCTGGCTCGGCACTAGCATAAATGGTAAAGTGATCTGGACGAGGTCGTCTCCTCTTTCCTCCCTCGCAGACCTGTCGGCGAAACGCGACACCGGCTGGATTTGGGAATGAGACGAGGCCGAGGGAGGAGGGCTTATCTGATACTTTCCGAAAAAAGCCCCCCTTCACGTCGCGCACACACACACACACACACACACACACATTAGCTTCTCCCCTGTACTGAGCGTTCGAGGCAGCACATCTGGTAACACTGTAGGAGCATTGTCCTTTTCGAGCGCTGGGTGAAGGAGTCGGATTGCCTCAATATTTCCTCAAGGATCCGGTTACCTAAAGGGCACAGACGGAGAAGGAGATGAAAGTTAGAGAGTAAGGAAAAGTAAAGGGAAAAAAGTAAGGAGAGCCAAAGTAACGGAGCCGTGTAACTAAATATCGAAATATGAAAAGGAAAAAAAAAAAAACGACAAGCGTCTGGACTTAATGATTGTCCGCAGACGTCGTCTTTTACAGAAACGGCAGGAAAGGCTGATAAAAAGGCTGAGTGAAGGAGGGCACGAGACGGAGGGATGGAGTGAAATGGATCCCAGGGTTAATTCGGTGAAAGGACAACGTCGGGGTGCATTTCAAAAGCACTCCCTGGAGTCCCGGGGTAGTTTTGTACTAGTGTGTGTTTTTAATCTGTTCTTCACACATCCGGGATTCATAAACATCAGAAGCGCAACGTTCTCCACCAGAAGTTGTGAAGTGCTCCATCAGAGCACTGAGAATCTCTAAACACACACCAAACCTTGAGACACACGCTAACGATCTCCACCAATTCCTCCTCCTCCTCCAAAAGCCTAATGATCTCCATGAACACCAACATTTCTCAACAGACAGACCAACAATCTTCAGCATTTTCCTACAGATGAACTCTGACCACCGCGTTGACGCCATCGTTTTTCCATTCCCAACGGACGGACGTCAACGCCTCCACCCCCCCCTCCCCCCAAACCACCAACTTTCCATACAACAGTTAATTCCCCAGCAAACACACACTCGTGTTCTCAGGAAAACATTGCTCCAATACGTGCATTTTCCAACACACACCTGCAGCAAGTTCACACAGAAGTTCTTTCACAAACACACTGTGGAATATAAGGAGCACAGGAACTCATTATGGATCCGATGCCGTTCCTTCACAGGCATTCGTCACAAAGGTGCAGTTTATGGTCACCAGTGTACGCAACCAGTGAAACTGGGGAACCCAGAGGAAACCCACTCGGACAAGGCTTGGACATGCGAAAATCCACAAGGAGGTATCCTGAGCTTCAGATCAAACTGGGGATGCTGGAGGTGCTGAACCATCATGCTGCCCTTATACACACATACACAAGGGTGGTGATGGCAACATTTTCTGACACTTCCTAAATATCCAGCATCCAGTGTTCTCCAGCACTGTTCTGCAGCAGGTTCTTGAAAAGGCACCTAATGTTCCTCAGCAAACATACACCAACGTTATTCTTCAGCAACAATACACCAAGGATCTTCTCAGGCAAATTATGCTAATGTTTCCGTGCAAATGAATGTTTTCCATCATAAACCACCACTCTTCATTTCCTCCAGCTTTCTCCACAAAACAAACACAGATTTTCTCCAGGCAAAAAAGCAACTGAAGTTCGCCAGACTTTAAAAAACTGTTTTCTGGAGACAAAAAAACTCTTTACCAGTGTTCTCATGGTAAAAAAAAACAATCCCTACCCAAAATTGGCATTCTCAAAAGAAAACACATAAAAGTTCACCAGACACAACAACTTTCTGCAGGCAAAATGACATCATTCTCCAGACAAATAAAATGTTCTCCAGACCAAATATGGCATCATAATCCATACAAAAAAAAAAGTTTGCTAGCAATTTCCACCAAATTAATGCCGTCTATTATAGACCTCCATTTGTACCCGTAAATCAGCTCATCTATGTCTCGACAGCACCTTCCGCAGGAGCCTAGCAATAAGGAACAAACCATTTTTCGAGGGTTCCTGTCTTGACGAGTCAGGATGAGGAGGTCAGCAATCCAGGAGAGCCTCTGCGAAGAGCCAGTGGTCGACAGGGTTTGGATACAATTCGGGCATGGAGCACGTTCCTCTAGTTGGCTGTTGCTGAACTGAGATCTCGGGGCAGGCCCAGGACTCGCCCAGAAGATCTCACATTTGGCTTGGGAACATCTCAGAGTCTGGAGTCTGTGGCTGGTGTTTGGGTGAGTCTGCCCTTCTCAACGTGTTGCTCCATGAGGTCCACCAGGAGGAGGAAATGGAAATGAAGGAACAAAAAGCAAGACACTTTGAACATGAACATTAATCACATTTATTTAGCAAGTAAGGTTTAAAGCCTGTACCTCTGGAAGAGTTTGAGAACGGTATAACCGTCGTGGGACGAGGTTGGATGTTTGTGGTCAGGTAACTTTGAAGAATCACTATCTCTACTTGAGAGCGAGAGCGAGAGTCTGTAATTCCATTCGGCAGCTAATAGTTTGAAAAGATTGAGAAGAAACGAAGTGAATCTCAGACGTTTCCAAATTCACTCGAAACGCAACTAACACCGGATTTTTTCTTTTTCTCCACAAAACACAAGATCATGTAACGGTGAGAGACGTCCAGTCAGTTCTGGTGGTGTGAAATGTAATATCGGCACACGCCTAATTCCGAGTTAAGATATTGGATTCCGGGTTCGGAATGGGATTTGTAACGTGAGAGTTCTCCGACTCGGATTCGTTCCCTTGGTGAACTTGGTGAAATGTCGCAAATTTCATTTGGAGCCCTACAACACTTGTACACTTTTACCTCTTCGATTTCTCTCTCATTTTCTGTTGTTTTTCGACTTTTTCTGAGCTGTGTGTGTGTGTGTGTGTGTGTGTGTGTGTGTGTGTGTGTGTGTGGTGGATGTGTCCAGATGTTCGAAGCCATATTAATCCCTGAATTGTTTGGACTCTGGACTGACCATCTGTGTAATAAGTGTGTTAGAGTCACTTTATATCCCCCGGCAGTTTCGGAAGCTCCTCAGACGAGTGCGGTGAAGGAAGGCCAGGACGTCGGAGCGTTGCGCGTCATGGCGAGTGTTTCGGGGGTTCTGAGCTGTGCTCTGTGTGTTCCAGGTGGTGGAGCTGATTTCCAGTGCCATTGGAGACTTGGTGCAGGGAGTCTATTATGAAAACGCTGCAGAGGTAAGACCAAGGGACTGACACCTGAGGGACCGCAAGGATTCTTCAGGAGTAACGAAGTGTACCTATATAATCCTTGTTTATTAGTCTATTTCATTAGTCTATTATTCTTAAATTCGGTTTAGATCCGGTCAGGTCCCTCTGAAATTCAGATACAATATGATGTGGATATTTACACCCACACAAATATATAAAGAGACAGAGAGAGAGAGACACAGGAGCGTTCAAGTCAAACCAGGACTTGTGGTGAATGAAGGCAAAAAACTGACATTTACAGAATTCAGACTCTCGTGGCTCGGAGCCCACTGCAGTCGTTCCCGTGAACATTCAGTGATCCTACAAAATACGAATAACTTGGAAACTGTACACACACTCATTCACCAGCACCACTCGCACATTACAGGAACTTGGCCGGGAGTTATCTCCACGTCCCCGTACAGTCCTGACCTTGCTCATTTCTACATTTCTACATGTTTGGGCCATTAAAGGAGTTCCTGGGAGGCCGGCGTTTCAGACGTGAATCAGACAGACAGTCCAATCACGGCTCCGGCGTACTGACAAAGCTTTTTACCTTCGGCCTCCGAGTGGCGCAGTGGTAAAGCGCTCGCCCAATCATCCGGAGATCGCGAGTTCGATTCCCGGGTGATGCTGTAACCTCTCGCAGCCGGAGGTCTAGAGAGAGCTGATTGGCCGAGCTCTCTCAGAGGGGAGGGATGAGAGGTACTTAGTGCTACCACATGAATCACGACTCTACAGCCAATCAGGGGCGTCCGTGAGCTCACGCGAGCGGAAGGAGCAGATAGCGCTGTCCTCCGAGTGTGTGACTCCGCCCCCAACGGTGCGTGAGCGAGTGGTTCAAAAAGATGCGGTCGGCTGGTGTCACGTGGCTCGGAAAAAAACACGCGATAGTCTTCGCCCTCCCGGCGAAGATTAAGGGGTAGTAGTAGACTTAATGTGGGAGCCCCCTAGTGACGGGGAGGAACTGGGCACGACTAAATTAGGGAGAAAATCAGGGAAAAATCCAAAAAAGAAAAGAAAAGAAAAGAAAAAAAAAAAGCTGGTGTCCAAGCACTAGTGACACACTGGGATAAGTGCATTAGTGTATATACTAATAGAGAAATAAAGAGAGATTTTATGTACTCTCAGAACCGTGCACAATCAAAAGTCCCAGTTTGACTTGAACGCCCAGGTATTTACATATGTATTTATCTTTTACAGATGTTCATATTATGGAACATATTGGGTGTATTTCAGAAATTAATCCACTTTTTTCACTTATTAAAATAATAATAATAATAATAATAATAGTAATAATGTAATAGTACACAGTAAGCGTCTAATACAATTTTAACAAACACCAAAATAGGATAAGTAGATCTTGTAAATGTAAATAAATATGTGCAAAATATGTTTTTAATTAGAAGTTCAAATAATTTAGAAAGTGAAAGTAATATCTTAATTAGTTATTTTACTTTTTTTAAGTGAATTATTATTATTATTTAATATGAATTATTGTTAAATATAGCACAATAGTACATCTAAGAAATTCTGAGATTATAAGAATATAATATTCTTTATATTTAAGAATCTCTATAAGATTGTAAGATTTTTACTTGGAGAATGCATCAGAATAATAATAATAATAATAATAATAATAATAAAGGTATTTATTATTATTAATAATATACATTGAATTATATAACAATTATTATTATTGATAATATAATTGATAATAGTATTATAATAATATAATTGTATTAAAATACAAAATAGTAATAATATTAATAATGACAACAATTTTTATTATTGTTGTCGCACAGTAAGTTTCCTCTCCTTTATGAATTAGTTGCGAGAGAGAGAGAGAGAGAGAGAGAGAGCGAGCGCTAGTGGGGTCGTGTTTCTTTTCACCCCTTTTAGCTGAGAAGATTCCGAGCAGGAGCACGACTCGCTTTCCTCCTCAAATCCGGCTCGGATTACACTCACACACACACACACACACACACACACACACACACACACACACACACACACACACTCACACACTCCTCCTGCAGTGTTTAGTGTTTATTCTCCATGTTTCAGCTCGAGAAGGGAACAGGTATTAAAACCAGACTACTCGACCCAGAACTTCTCTCTCTCTCTCTCTCTCTGTCTCTCTCTGTCTCTCTCTCTCTCTCTCTCTGTCTCTCTCTCGGGGTGTTTTGGCTGAGGAATCAGGACGTCTCTCAGGTTTCTTCATCTTTTTTGGATACATTTCTTTTTTTCCTTGACTTTGAAGCTGTGGATCGGTGAGCAGATCCTCAGATCCTCAGATCATACATCACACTCTCATAAAGCACTCGTTACTGCGGAGATCTGTACGCTTCAAAAAGAAACCTTTAACGAGAGTCCTGACGATAACACATTTATAGAGCATTTAAAATGAACGATTTATATCAATCTGATTCATCAAAAACCCCAAATTTTATTTAATGCATTTTTTTTTAATGCTTGTTACGGATTTGATCTTAATGAATTACAACTGATAAATTCACATTTAATGAAACATCGAGTAGAATACAATAAAAAATCTTAATTATTATTACATTTTGTTTTAAATTATGCCATTAAAAAAAATATATATAGACATTTAATAAATATTAAATATAAATATAAATATATAATATAAATATTAACATTAATTATTATATTAATTTTATAATTATATATATATATATATATAATTATAATATTAATATTAATATATTTTTCTACATTTGCACCCAGGTTTCTCTTATTCTCTTATATTTTTCTTATATTTTTATTTTCTTATATTTTTCTTATTGTATATTTTTACTGTACATATATTTTATTATTTTATTCTTAGTTAAATCTATTGCTACGTTCTTTGTTATATTCTTTTCGTGTAAATAGTCTTAAATAGTCTTTTATTCTAAGGTCACGGGCAGTCGCCTAAGCATTTCACTGCATATCGTACTGTGTATGACTGTGTATGTGACAAATAGAATTTTAATTATTAAATTTTATTATGAATTATGCAATAATAGTAATTAAAAGAAGGAAAAAAAGACATGTTTATTTGTGTAACACTCAAAATAAAAACATTAAAATATCAAACAGTGCACAGGATAAGGTGTGTTTAAAAAGAAAATGTATAAAAATATACTAAAATCCGAGAGATTGTCTTTGACATTTCTGAATCATGTCTGTTGTTTTAAGGAGGGAAAGCCGTCGGTGTCGCGGTGGGAGGACCAGGCCTTCCTCTCCCATGGTGCATTGCTAGCTAAGAGCTGCCAAGCGGCGATGGAGCTGGCGAGACACGACGCCGAGGCTCAGACTCTCGCTTACGAGTACGGAAAGCACCTGGCTCTCGCGCACAAGGTGAGGAACCGCAGCGGGTTACGCAACGCGAACACACACTCAGGCAGCAGGAGTGTGTGGCGTCTCTGCTTGTGGCACAAAAGACGGAAAGAAAACAGACGGGATTCAGTTAATAAGTAAAATAAATGAACACTCATGAAGGAAACTCTTAAACTGAATTTAGCTTCTCATGAGCAGACGGGATCGAATACGATGTCATATAAAGATAATAAATGACTTGAAATTAAATGAAATGTTTCAGATGAATTAGAAAATCCTTAAACGTGTAGCAGGAATAAAGAGCACGTCTTGAGGAAGAAAAATGTAATTGATAGAGTTTTTTTTTTTTTTTTAATGCACAAAACAACCTTATTAATTTGGTAAATTTAAGAAATATATAATTGTGTCTGATTACATTATGATTGACAGCTCCGTCTCCATGGAAACCAAACACAGCGCTAGAAGAGTGAACATGCAGTTTTCACATCTTGTTTTCACATCTTGTTTGTTTCTCTGTGTGTGTGCGTGTGTGTGTGTGTACGTGTATGTGTGTGTGTGCATGTGTGTCCTGTAGCTGAATTCTGACCTCCAGCCGTTCATGAAGCGCAGTTCCGAGCCGGTGGTCTTCTGTCTGGATTCGGCTCCCGCGATGTTCCACCGTCTGATCGTGGGACAGGAGGTCTGGACGCAGCAGTTACAGCAGGTACGCCGCGCCGCGGTCCTGCGCTCTGATTGGCCAGGAGGTGACGATTAGCGTCCAGTGCCAGGAGCAGTGCGGGTTTATATTCACACGACATCGCTCCGGATAGCGAGTGATATTTTGCAAAGAGAGTTTTATGTCACATTGAGGGAAGGAGTCTCCAGTTCCAGTAACGGTCTGAGGTGGTGCGGTAACAGACGAGTCGTTGAATAGTTTGTTTGACTCACGCCGTCTCTGTCGCCCCCTACAGGCCCAGAGCGCGAGCACGCAGGCGGATTACTCCAAGGTGAGTGTGTTTACAGATTCAGGTCGAGTGCAAAAGTTTACACACCCTCAAAAGGGATGAGAATGAAAGACGACGTAAATGACTTGTACGTTTAAAAAAAAAAAAAAAAAGTCAAATAAACTGTCAATTAAGGATGTGACGATCCGTTTTGCTTTTTTAAAATAAAAGAAAAATTGCTTAACAAATGTTTTTTTTAGCATGTTTGGGAATCAGACGGCGGAGATTTTAACTGACACTTTTTTTTTTTTATAAAGTCATAAAATAAACATCTTATTTAAAATAGTATAAAAATGACAAAAACTTGTAGGTTTTACATTTTAAGTCTAACACGAACAAATTATTTGAATGTTTATGATCATTACTACACATGCTCAGTGTTTTAGCTTATCACCAAGAATGAAAAGGTTACACAACCAATCATGTTTAAAAATATCTGCTACATTTTTATGTTTTTATGAGACTATTTTAAAATAAAAAAAATCAGGGGTGTACACTCTTCACCTCATCACTTTCGCTCCGAAAGCTAGGGGGGTACAAACTTTTGCATTTGCCTGGAGAAAGATGAAATATTGAGAGGGGAATCATCTGAATCTATAAGCTAAGCTTTGTATTTAATATTCGCAGCTGTAGTAAGAGCTTAATTATCAATTAAAGAATAAAAGGTAATCACAGAGTTTGTCCTAATAACGTTAACGTGGTGTTTAACAAATCTGTAATTAATTCTGTGTTCGTTTTGGGTCTGTTACTAATCTCACTTTTAATAGCTTAATATTA
Source organism: Clarias fuscus (assembly GCA_030347435.1). Classification (NCBI taxonomy): domain Eukaryota; kingdom Metazoa; phylum Chordata; class Actinopteri; order Siluriformes; family Clariidae; genus Clarias; species Clarias fuscus. The sequence continues at coordinate 38,656,619 of CM059211.1, forward strand.
ATCAAGTGATATGATAATCACTAACACTGATGTAATTACACAGCTAATGAGAAAAACGATGCAGGTTCAAGCGTCTGGAATGTTTTAATGTCTCAAAAATGCAGTGTGTGTGTGTGTGTGTGTGTGTGTGTGTGTTAGGGTATCAGAGGTGTCTGCTCTCTGTAACTGATAGTTTAGAAATTTGGTTTCCAAAGTCAGGGGGAGAAAAGAGAGAGAGAGCGAGAGAGGGCTGGAGGGATGAGAGAGAGAGAGCTCAGGTCGCCGTGGAAACGAGATACGGGAGGATCAACTTATTTGTAGAGGAGACAGAAAGACGTTGTGACAGCAACAGCATGAGTGGGTCTCCTTCAGCACGTGCACACACACACACTCTCTAAACCTTGCACATTCCACTTCACCTTGTTCTCTCCATCCATGCTGTCAGAATGTTCTGATTCTCTCGGTCTCACACACACACACACACACTGAGGCAGGCTGAGATTAAACACAGTAAGACAGAGAGAGAAAGGGAATGAGAGAGAAGGCGAGATGGATGAATGTCTAAGTTTTTCAGCTGTAAGCGCTTTCCTGCAAATCACATTTAGAAATTGCCTTCAGCAAACCCACAGCACATTATAAGTGTGTGTGTGTGTGTTTGTGTGTGATAGGAGTTGGTGTAATGCTCCTAAAATTAAAAAACACAATATAGACACATAGACACAATGACCGAGACAGTCACCAGGACAGACAGACCAGACACGCAGAGCAGACAGACCAGACACGCAGAGCAGACAGACCAGACACGCAGAGCAGACAGACAGACAGACAGACAGACAGACAGACAGACAGACAGACAGACAGACAGACCAGACAGACAGACAGACCAGACAGACAGACAGACAGACAGACCAGACACGCAGAGCAGACAGACAGACAGACCAGACACGCAGAGCAGACAGACAGACAGACCAGACACGCAGAGCAGACGGACACAAAAGGAGAGAGAGAAAGAGATCAGACAGAAAACTCACAAGTACCCCGGACAGACAAGACTAAGACGATCCAGAGGATAAAAATAAATCAACAGACAGAGACAGACAAGACCTGACATGAGACAACAAGACAGGTCTAGACTAGAGAACCCAGACCTGATCGGACAGACAGACCAAAGCAGACCAGACGACACGAGACTGAGACAGACCAAACTGTCCAGACAACATTAACAACCCATGACAGACTAGAAGGACAGATCAGACAGAGAGAAACCAAGCAGACAGACAAGGAATAAAAAGCCCAGACAGGACAAGATGAGACCAGACGAGATCAAGCAGACCTAATGGGCCAGCTAGACCAGACAGCTCAGAGACAAATAGACAAGATCAGACAGTCATGAAAGAGACAGACTGGAGAGACATGGAAACGCCGATACTGCAAGAAGCAATCAGACGTGGCCAGACGGAGAGACCAGACAGACAAGACAAAATCAGACAAGAGACCAGACAAGACAGTCAAGAACCAGACTTGACCAGAGAGACATAATAGACCAGACAGTTATAAAGTTATAAAGGGCAGACAGTGTGTGTGTGTGTGTGTGTGTGTGTGTGTGTGTGTAACACCATGTCACTGTCCTCTCTGCAGCTGTGGACCGGGATCAGATCTGGGGGCGGAGTCAAACAGGCCGTTGACCTCTGCACTCAGCACGGGACGTTGGCGCTGGTGGCCATCCGGCGTTTCCCTCCATCCGAGGCTCGCTCCGCTCTCGAGAACATCGCCGGCGCCGTCACCAGGTTCTGATCGAACCGGGTCTGAGCCCCGCCTTCATCACCTCAGCCGGTCTGAATATCTGGAGTCGACACGGTTCGGTTCTGTCGGTGACGCGGCTGAGAGGAGGAGCGGATCTTTGGAAGGACCGTCGGCCGATTTCACGAGGATCGTTCTCGTATTTCTAAAGGTGCTGAGGTGTCGCCGTAGCAACAGTGACGTCACTGAGAACATTGTATGTTTTTATTAATTTTTTTAAAAATTGTTAATTTTTTTGTTGCGTTTGTTCTGAGCGGGAGTTTGCTAGCAGGCCGAAGACGCTGAGACATTGTTTCCATCAGGTTGACGAAACTCTTCTCACACACTGTTTGTATCATGATACTTTGGTTGCCATGGCAATAAAATGTGATCCCGCCCCCAAGTGATGCTCCAGTTCTTGCTTCCTGAGGAGTTGCAGTATAATAATATCTACAGTATATATATATTATCGTATACCTGTAGTGTGTGTGTGTGTGTGTGTGTGTGTGTGTGTGTGTGTGTGTGAAGTTTGGAGTCTGTATGTTTCTTACAAATTATGCCACAATTCCATAGAGAGTTAAGCATGCTAAAGGCATTAATACACCACACACACACACACACACACACACACACACACACACACATACCTGATTCATCAAAATCAACATTCACTTACGCGGTCGTCCTCGGCATCCGTCCAGGTGCTGCTTGTAGAGAGCGCCCCTAGTGGCCAGTTCTAACCTAGATACATGCTGAAGCTCAAAAAAGAGCCCTCGGATGAAACTCTTCATGCTCGATGCTCAGTGCTACCTGTGTGTGAAATGAAGTCTGATTGGCTGAAAGCGGACATGTTATTAGAGAAATTCAGCGACGTAATAATCAGTTACAGATTAGAGGATGGACGCAGCACACACAATTTCGTTTCAGTTGGACTTCTGTCGTATTCGGATGAATCACAGCTAACGTGTGAACGCGCTCGGTGTCGTTAGACCTGATTGATGCACAGCGGCCGTGCTGTTTATAAAAACTGCCTGGTTTTGTTTTTCACTGAGGATCACTACACGCCCGAGTCGGTCGAGATCAATAGAATATTGTGAAACATGGTCCAAAAAAAAAAATCCTAAAGACTTGTTTGCAAAAGTGTTTTGCAGACGGTCAGACATGTGAAAGGGGCGTGGCAAAATGGTAAACACCCCCCCCCCCCACACACACACACACTTTTTTTTTAATAATACTTTGAAGCTAAAAATACATTCGACTGGATCAGGATCTGTAAGTGCAGTTCCAGGTTACATCACTACAACATGTGAAACTGTTAAAGGGGGTGAATACTTATGAATGCTTATGAGTTCTGTAATATACTGGGGAAAAAATTCAGCATTTTACAAATTGATGCAAACGACTGAGCGCTGTCCCCTGACACACTTACTGAAGATGAATAAAGGAACGAATGAATAAACAAAACTAATAATTAAAACTGGATTTAATGCAAACGTAGGCGTTAAAACCCTGAGCATTCAGCCTTGTTTTTCATAAATATTTATAAATATGTTTTAATAAATATACTGTATATATCAGGAGGTCAGGAGCACAATTAATGCAATATGATGTAAAGTTTATTTATTTCATTTATGAGTTTATTTCATATACACAGACAACCAAAACAAAAACAGGTCACATAGGCAAAGACACAGCACAGATGTTTTTTGGTGGATTTTGATGGTTTCTGTGACCAAATAATAATAATAATAATAATAGTAATTGGTGAGTTTGATGTTTTTGTGTTTTAAAAGTAAAAATAACTTTGGTTCTACCTGAAATATCCAAAAAACCCAGTGATGTGTGAAGCCTCCTCAGGAGCGGCGTTTTAAAAAAACACAAGGCTGTGTTCACCTCGTACTGTACACACACACACAAACACACACACACACACACACAAACACTATGGCAATTTGGAAACACAAAATGATCCTAACCTGCCTGTCTTTGGACTGTGGGAGGAAACCAGAGAATCCTGAGGAAACCCACAGAGCACGGGGAGAGAACATGCAAACTCCACACACACACACACACACACACACACAAACTGTCTGAAACTCATTCAGGGCATAATGATGTTTTAAAGAACACTGTGTATTGCTCTGTTTTGTGATGAACATGAGGAACTGTGTGTGCGTGTGTGTGTGTGTGTGTGTGTGTGTGTGTGTGTGTGTGTGTGCGCGCATGCATTGTGAGTACGGAGAGTTACCTGTATTTGTGTGTGTAGACTGACACTAATTATTTATGAGAGGTGTGTGTGTGTGTGTGTGTGTGTGTGTGTGTGTGTGTGTGCGCTCAGATGGGCAGGAAGCACTGTGGTATCGATCTATTCGGCGCCAGGCTGGGTGGCCTGTGGTTTCCGCGGCGACCGCATCGGGAATGCTCAGGGTGTGAAGCCGGGCGGGTCACACACACACACGTGCTCTCATACACACAGAGCTTCTCTCACTGTCTCACTTTCATGTCCTCTCTCACTCTTTTTCATTCTTTCACTCTTTGTCATGTTCTCCTCTCTCACCTTCATTTCATTTTCTTTTCTCTCTTTTCATTTGACCTTTTTTTGCTCTTTTTCTTATTTAATCTCCTGCTTACTTTCCTCTGCTTCTGTCCATCTTTCTTTCTTTCATTCTTTCGCTCTGTTCTCTTTCTCTCTCTCTCACACACACTGCACCTCAGCAGCGGCGAGACAGCAGAAGGGATCGTCACCCGTCTGGCGTACAGGCTAATGTTTGACCGTCGTCATGGTTACACACGTACATTCAGAGGGTCAGAACCTAATCACTGTCTCTAATCACACACACCATCCAGCCAATCAGAAGCGAGCGTTTTCTGAGGACCGTTGTGTCCCGCGGTGTTGAATAATCAGGACGGGATATTATGGAAATTCATGCAAATTTTATGGAAATCTTATGCAAATAGTATGGAAATTTTTTTGAGCTACATGAAACCCAAAGTGGACTTTAATGTGGATTATTTAATCTCTTAATTGTTTAGATTTATTTTTAGTCCTTTCGGCCTGTGTGTGTATGTGTATGCGTGCGCGCGCGTGTGTGTGTGTGTGTGTGTGTGTGGTCTGTATCATGGCTCTGTGTAACAAGAGCTTGTTTCTGTTTTTGCTCATCGAGATGGAGATTTTTGCGGTTTGGAGATTCAGAGACTCTCGAGCAGTCTGAGAACACACACCTGTGTGTGTGTGTGTGTGTGTGTGTGTGTGTGTGTGTGTGTGCACGTGCTTAGGAGCTCATGGGGCAGCAGCACCACCTCGACTCAGCTCGGTGTCACTGCAGGGTTTACTTATTTTTAATCAATAATAAGAATTTTATTACACATATATTTATGTCATGGTTTATACTCATTAAAACTTTATTCACTGGAAATATTATTTTTATTAAAGCATTTGAAAGAAATAAAAGTAGCTGAAAGTAGATAAAAAAATTTTTTATTCATATTAATATGATTATAAACAATGATACATAGATAATACTGTAATAATAATAATAATAATAATAATATTTTACATTAAAAATTATTTCTTTAACAACATTTGTTCTAAATATTTACCACATGTACTGTACAAATTATTATTATTATTATTATTATTATTATTATTATGGTGGCTTAGTGGTTAGCCCTGTCATTCGATTCCCACCTCGGAGACTGTGTGTATGGAGACTGTGTGTATGGAGTTCTCCCTGTGCTTGGTGGGTTTCCTCCGGGTACTCTGGTTTTCTTCCACAGTCCAAAGACCTGCAGATTAGGCTAACTGGCGTTACCATGTTGCCCGTAGTGTGTGAATGTGTGTGTTTACTGAAGGTCCTACAACATTTGTTAAAAATGAGAATAAATATAATGATCACTGTTGTCCTCCCTGGTTGGACTCCAGAGGTTCTTTATATTATAATATTATAATTAATATTTATGTTTTCATTTATTTGTCAGTGTATTTTTAAATGTTTATTAAAACACTATTGTATATAAATTAGGTTAAATATAATATAATATAATGTATACGCGATACGCTAAAATAAAATAAAAAACTTTTATTCAATGACATTAATGAGGTGTGTATGATGATGATCATCAGTGCCAGGTTAAGCTTCATTGTTTGATTCCTCTTATACACACACACACAAAGAAATATCTCATGCTCCATTAGTTGAAGAATGATCTCTCTCTCTCAGACGACTGATGGAGTGATTCAGTGTGATGGAAACGTCACTGATGAGCTTCAGAGCCGCCCAGCGTGGACAGACAGGGAGATGATGATGATGATGATGATGATGATGATGATGATTTCATTGAGTGCTTTAGAGAGTGAGGGGAATGCTATTTATGCAAATTAAACTCCATTAATGAACAGATTCTGGTTCACCTGAGCAGACTGACGCTGCCTGACTCTTTGATTCACTGCCTCTTTTAATCCCACTGCCTGACTTTCTGAAAGAGTCACAGTCTGACTCTTACTCCAAATGATTCACTCACTCACTAACTCTTTGGCTTTTCACTGACTGACTCACTGACTCTCGCTACCTGAATAGTCTGACTTGACTGAATGACTCACTGACTCCATAACACAAAGTGGCACGTAATTGTGAAGTGGAAGGAAAATAATAATCTGTTTTTCAAAATGTGTTACAAATAAAAGTCTGTAAAGTGTGGCGTGCATTTGTATTCACCCCCTTTACTCTGATACATCTAACTAACATCCAGTGGAACCAATTACCTTCAGAAGTCACCTAATTAGTAAATAGAGTCCCCCTGATTTAATCTCAGTATAAATACCGCTGTCCTGTGAAGACAAGACATGGCCGTCCACTAGGCCAGGCGAGGAGAGCATTAATTAGAGATGCAGACAAGAGGCCCATGGGAACTCTGGACGAGCTGCAGAGATCCAAAGCTCAGGTGGGAGAATCTGTCCACAGGATAACTATTCGTTGTGCACGTCACAAATCTGGCCTTTATGGAAGAGTATCAAGAAAAAGCCATTGTTGAAAGAAATCCATAAGAAGTCCCGCTTGCAGTTCCTGAAAAGCCATGTGGAGGACACAGAAAACGTCTGGAATAAGGTGCTCTGGTCAGATGAGACCAAAATTGCACCTGACTGCACATCACACTGAACACACCATGAAACATGGTGGTGGCAACATCATGTTGTGGGAATGCTTTTCTTCAGCAGGGACAGGCTGGTCAGAGTTGAAGGAAAGATGGATGAAAAAACCTGTTAGAGTCTGTAAAAGACGAGACTGGGGCGGAGCTTCACCTTCCAGCAGGACGACGACCCTAAACATACAGCCAGCGCTACAATGGTATGATCTGACTGAGAAATTTTCTGAAGAAGAATCGGCAGATGTGCAAAGCTGGTAGAGACACGCCCCAAAATACCTGCAGCTGTAATTACAGAGGAACGAGATTCTTCAAAGTATAGACTCAGGGGGCCAGATTTATTTATTTGTAAAAAATATTTTTGAAAACCGTGTATAATTTCCCTTCCCCTTCACAATTATGTGCGACTGTTGGTCTGTCATATTTTTAAAAATTTTTTACGTTTGTGGTTGTATTGTGACAAAATGTGGAAAAGTCCAAGGGGTGTGAATACTTTTGCAAGGCATTGTAAATTAAATCAAATAAAAACAAATTCAAAGTAATTATTTAATAAGATGAAAAAAAAAAGCTTAACATATTAAATGGGTGACAAATAAACATCACATTTACAGTAGGACTGTCCTGTCCTTATCATCATCATCATCATCAGTAGTTTACTGTATTTACTCAGATATTATTATTATTATTATTATTATTACCAGGAGTGATTTTACTTATTATAATTACATGTAGAGTAATTTATTTCTGTTTTAACTTCCCTGAGTAAACAAATTTAAATATAATAATAATAATAATAATAATAATAATAATAATGTTTATTAGTGTTTATTCTAACGCTAGTGCGCCCCCTAGCCCTAGTTCCCTACCACTAGTGCCCTACAGTGATGAGGAGGTTTAGGACGGAGCCTTTAGCCCACTTTGCCCCCCCCCACAGTCCACAGTGTGCGCGCGCGTGCGGCTGCGGAAATGACACAGCACCGACAGTGCCGTCACGTCACGCGCGACCACGGGACACGGAGAGGCGGGGGGAGAGGGGGGAGGAGGAGGAGGAGGAGGAGGGGGGGGGGAGTCACGCGTGGATCAGACGCACGGAGACGCAGATGGCCGCGTGAGGGACACGGCACGGCGCGTGGAGCCGCGGGACTGCGGGGTGAGTTCGCCGTTTATTCCGTTTGTGTTTCTCATGAAGTGTGAGTGTGAGAGAGAGAAACTCGCCCGCTGTGTGTGTGTGTGTCTCTCCTCCCTCTCGTGAGGGTGGAATAGATTTATTTTTCTAGATATTTTCCCCCTCAGTCTGAAGCTTTACACGCCGCGTGACACGCATTTCATCCGCGCGACCACGTCAAATTAACAACAACCCCCCCCCCCCCCCCCCCCCCCCCCCCCGCCCCCAAAGGAAAAAAATCCCAAAAGCGCGTGGAGGGTTTTGTTTTCCCTCCTCCTTCAATCTGGCAACATTGTAACGCACACGTCACGCGCGGGTTGACTTCCGGTCCGAAGAAGCAAAAACATCAGCGCTTTCGTGACGTTGTAACGCTGACACTGTTCACGCGCGCTGGAGCTCGTGCGGGCTTTTGACTTCAACTCGTAAGAATGACGAAGTGAACGGGTGCTGTTTTGACTTTTGGGTTCACCACCCGTATTCTGACAGGCCCCGCCTCCCTGCACGCTGATTGGGTTAGAACGCGTTTCTAATGAGGAGGATATACAAATAACCTAATCTATCATTCATAATTGATTTGCATACTATTAAAAACAAAAACAAAACAAAACATAGTGGTTTTATTGTGAAACCTAACAGTCAGTGTTAGTTCTGGAGTCTGATTGGTCAGAAGGTGTTGATTTGATATTGATTGACAGTTACACGTACTGTAGACGGTGTAAGGGTTGTAAAAAGGTGTGCATTTGTGGAAGGAGACTCCAGTGTCAGCAGTTTGTACCGTTTGTACCGTTTGCTTGAGCTATGAGTTAGTAAATTGTAATTAGTTAAAATGTACAGTTAATATGTGCCATATGTGGGCTCAGTGGTAGATAACCCCCCCCCAAAATGGGAGGGTTGTGTCAGGAAGGGCATCCGGCGTAAAAACCTGTGCCAAGGATCAGGATCAGCCGAAAGACCAACAACAACTGTGACACAGAGTTTTAGTTCTGGATTCTGATTGGTCAGATGGTGTTGATATTCGTTAATAATGAGTTGTTCATTGATTTTCATAGACGGGGTAAAGAGTTGTTCGCGAGGTGTAAGGTTTGCCGTAAAAAGCTGTTTATTTGTGGAATGAGTCTCCAAAGTCAGCGGTTTGTATCAGTAACACTGTCGCACCGCTACACAGCCTTAGTTTTAAGTTAGTAAAGTGGAATTGGTCAGAATTTACAGTTAATATATGCCATGTGTAATGTGTGTTAGTTCTTAGGTTTCCATGGGGCGAAGGTGGCTGCTGGCCAGTCGCAGCCCAGGACACGGTGATGTACAAACTATAACTGTGTTCACTTGTAATCAGTAATAAATCAGTAGTTTTTTTTTTCTTTTTTCCCCTCAGGAAATGAGCTCGTCTGAGTTTGGGAGTCAATTGGATGGACACACACCTGATGAAGGTCAAATGTTTATGTTTTGTTTTTATTTTTAAATTAAATACTGTGCCTGCTTACAGCTGATAAATTATATCCTAATTTTTGTTCAGAGCAGCCAGTGTGTGTGTGTGTGTGTGTGCTACGTAGGTGCATGCTTTGGTGCGACAGTCTTCCTAAAGTGTGTAATAATAATAATTCATAATGCCGGTTAAAACCAAGCAAAAACTTGCCCGTTCCTTTGTATCAGAGGTCAAAGTCGAGAAGGACACGGACGACACTGCAGACACTGAAACGAAACAGAATTTGGACGAGAAGTCTTTGAACTGCTTCAGCCAGAGGATCGCCAAGAGATCTGCGTCACACAGCGCCGTCGGTGTTCATTCAGAGCAGAACCAGTCGACGGACAGAAAGAAGCTCAAGGTAACTTCCAGGTTTAGATAATGCAAAACATCACCAACTAAAACCCACACAGTAAAATCCCCATTGTTAATTTAACACTTTCAGAGTTTATTTAAATCCAACTGGACTCGTATAAACACTGCTAGGTGTTAATTTATCGCTCTAGGTGTTATTTCACCACTGGGGAATTTCCTATGCATGCAAACGACTGCATGCACTCAAGCACAAACTTTTCTGTTTCCTTTCATAGGTTGGCGAACCTTTCCAAGATGGTGGCTCAGAGGAAACACCCAGATCCCCTCAGGACAGAACCATTTCGTCGTACAGGAAGCCTCTGTATGGCATTTCTCACCGGATCAGCGAGAAAAAAGCCACGTCCAGCATGGATCAGCACGAACCCGGGGTCCGGGTCAGCCGTAATGGGATCCTGTTCCCAAAGTTGGACAGCCCGGTTCATGTAAGGTTTGATGCGGCGCCGTCTTCCGGATCCTCTACGTCTCCAGTATCTCCCGATTCTCACCTGTACCCGCTTTTCGAAAAGATGTTCTTCATTCTCAACAGTTTGAACTCCAGCATGACTCAGCTGCACAGCAAGGTGGACCTGCTTTCCCTAGAAGTGACGCGCATCAAGAAGCAGATCAAGCCTCCGGAGATAGCAATGGAATTCCAGCCTCCACCGGAATACCAGCTGACCAGAGAGGAACTGGGTCAGTTGATGGAGCAGGCCTCCACAGCTGGTGAGCTTGGGTGCAGGCTGCTAGTCCAGCTGTTCCCAGAGCTTTTCACAGCTAAAGAATGCGCCCACGGGTGTCAAGCTTGTGGCATTGCTAGCAAACCCGCTCTGGATTCTTTGCACCTGCAACTCGTACGCAACTACGTGGAGTCCTGCTACCCGCTTGTCAAAAGCGGAAACGCTTGGCAGAACGAGTGCCTGCCGCAGATCAACGACTTTTTTAACCATTTCTGGGCTCAGAAGGACATGGAGAGCGGGCAGGTCTGTGTTAAACAGACCGGATTTGACATGGACCAAAACCACGGCTGCCATTTCATCAACGAGGACGGACAAGACGAGAGGCTGTCGCTGGATTCCGGAGAAAACCCCGCCATCAACGGGAGCCACTTCGGCCACGTCAAATCGGACCTGCTGGCTGATTCCCAAGAAGGCGCGGAGAATCCAGACGACATCACGTCATCGGAGGAGTTTGTAATATTCCTTTTGAACAGGCTGTTTCCTGAAGTGTTTGAGGAAGGCAGACTTCCCGAGGGACACAGGACGGTCGGAGAGCTGATGGTTAGTTCGGACAGACTGGAGATCATCCGCAAATACATGGAGGCAAATTTTCCAGAAACGGCCGAAGACACGTGGCTGCAGTTGTGCGCGCAGCGAATAGAGGAAGCACTTGAGAACAATTCATCCAATGGTGGCGATCAGGAAAACCACTCTGAGGAGATATACAATCCCATTTCTCTGCCCGACGACGTATCCGTTGTGAAGATCAGCGATTTCTCCGACTACGAAAAGTGCAACCGGAGGTCGAAAAGGTTGTTGCTCGAACCTGTTGACTTCAACAAAATGGACTTCCCTCATCCAGATTTTGAAGTTCCACAAGAGTACCTCCTCACAAAGGAGCAGATAAGGAGCATTTACAACAGCAGCTTGTCCATCGGAAACTTCGCCTCCCGGCTTTTGGTCCTCATGTTCCCTGAACTGTTCACTCAAGAAAACACTCGCAAGCACTACAACTGCAGCGGCTCGCTGGGAAAAAAGCAGCTGGATCCCACACGGGTCAATCTCATCCGCCATTACGTCCAGCTGCTCTATCCACGAGCGAAAAATGACAGAGTTTGGACCCTGGAGTTTGTAGGGAAGCTTGATGAAAGATGCAGGCGGAGAGACACTGAGCAGCGTCGCTCGTACCAGCAACAGCGGAAAGTCTACATCTCCGATCAGGATCTTGACTTTGGAGACTTCGTAACCGCTGGTCAAATCGCCTCGGATCGTCCGAAAGAGGACTTTGAAGTGCCCTTGTTGCCGCCTGAAAAAAGTAGTAAAGACTTTTGTAAGATTCCTCTGGAGGATCTCAAGGTTTCCAGTCCAGACTTCCCAGTGCCTTCGTCATTCTTACTCTCAGACTCTGAAGTGAGAGAAATCGTCCAGCAGAGCCTCTCTGTCGGGAATTTCGCTGCCCGTCTCCTCGTCCGTCTCTTTCCCGAACTCTTTACGCACGAGAACCTGAGGCTTCAGTACAACCATTCGGGCGCCTGCAACAAGAAACAGCTCGACCCCGTGCGACTCCGCCTCATCCGCCATTACGTCGAAGCCGTGTATCCCGCAGAAAAAATGGAGGAAGTGTGGCACTACGAATGCGTTCCCAGCATCGACGAGCGCTGTAGACGCCCGAATCGCAAGAAATGTGACATCCTGAAAAAGGCCAAGAGATCGAACAGCACCGCGTCGGGTTCGTAACCCGGTAGATTGTATTCAAGCGAAATTGAAACTTTTTTGCACAAGACCATAGACGTGAGCTCCTTATCCAGGTTCCTCGTTTAACTGATGTAGCTACAACACAACAACAGTCAATCTGATTTATGATGACACTATTGACAGATTAGTAATATTAATTTGCCAAACTAACTTTTAGCAGATAAGCTATCGTAGCCTTAGGCTAGCAAATACGGAAGTGGAGACTATTTCATCTTTAGTTACAAGTCACTTTAGTAACGGCAGAGATAGATAGATATATTATATATTATATATATTTTGTTTTTAATTAATTCTAATGTTGCAGCACTGGTGTTTTTCTAACTTAATGTTCTAGCTGCAGTGAATACTAAAATATAGAAACAGATTGATGACTATTTTTAAATAAAAGTTTGTGTTTCTTCAGAAACATATCTGGATTTATTTATTTATGGTTTGCAGTAGTGAAATCCATGTACTGCTTTATTCAGTCCTGGACTTGAGACATGTTTGACAGGAGACATTCTCGTGATACCTGCAAGTCCCTCCCATACATCAGCACATAAACTAATTGATTTCTGAATAGCTCTTAGTTAGCTCTATTGCAACGTTCTGACATGAACACAGGCTCAGGTTGTCTTTCCCATTTTTTTTTATTTTATTAATAAAATATTTTATTTTATTTTATTAATAAAATAATAAACAAATAATTGTTTATTTTTGGGTAAATAGAAATGATTAATTTGAACGTATTTAAATATTTATATTTAATATTTTTCTAAATAATATATAAAAAAGCTAAAGTATTGCAGTTTATTATTATTATTAATAATAAATTAAACGAATCATTGCAAAATATATATTTTTTATAATTTCCACAAATTATTTCAAGTATTGCTTTTCCTTTAAATATTATTTTGTTTTGTATAGCTAATATGATTTTCCTCTTAATTAAATTTTTTTATTTTATGCCAAATAAATTTTTGCTGATTTCTTTCACCACAAAATATTAATTTTGATAGTAGTTTTGTGTTTTGTTTTTCTATACAAAAATTCCAAACTATTTCCTGTTCCTTTCCCCAAATCCTAATTATTAATGATTTTATTTTATTATTTTAAATTGCTATAGTGTACAAATTATCTGAAGCCATTTTAAAAATTATTTTTTAGACCTGGAAATTAAATCATCAGATTGAATAAGCTTTTTGATTAAAAAAAAAGGGCGACTTGATCTCCTGCGAGTCCAAAGGATTTTTTTAGCAAACAAAAGTATTATAACACAATTGTGTTGAAGCAAACGTGTCAGGTTTGTGACGGAGCATCGACAATTGAATTTGTGACAAAACAAAAACTAAACTAAAACAAATTTAGTTTCTGGACAGTCTATCTATCAGTATGTCTTATTTCTTAATTGTTTATAGTGTAAAACTATAAATAGAAAATCTCCATTATTCCCTACAAGCGTGCTTTTGTGACCTGGATAATTACATTTTGAAATGAACCTATTTTCTATGTAAAAAAAAAAACAAAAAGGCAAATTTACACATTTCCTTGCTCTGCGCAAATAAAACATATGAATCAAGATTTATACGCGGGTTACTAGAGAAAAGTCTATTATTAAAGATCAATAAAGTTCTCATCAGCTACTCGCCACTGAATGCAGCCTAGAAGGTTCTGGAAATTTTGCACAGTTGAAATTTCATTATGGAGGTCAGACTTTTCTATTTACTTTAGGCATAAGCAACTGGGAAACACTTTCTGCCCAGGAACAAGAAAAAAGTGTGAGGGTGATGCGAGTGAACACAAACCACAGTTCTTTTGTTATGGACACGGTCATTTCCATGGAGAAACAGTTGTAGACAATTATTAACATATTTTGTATCATTAGTAGATAAAAATAAAGTGTAAACACACTTTAAACAGATTTAATTCATTTTATATTACAGCGTACTGCATATGAATGTGGTATTTCATGTGACTATCAGACTTTGGCTCATCACTCAGTGAAAGTTTAAAATCTGTGTGATATTAAAGCACCCGAGATGATCTCACACCGAGCCATAAATAATCCTGCGCACTTCCTCGACTCGAATCCCTACAACGATGTGGAAATGTTTATCATGTTCTGTCAGTTTTCAGCCGCACGTCTTTCCGGATCGGCGTGGAGGAGAAACACACTCTTGCTCTGCGCTAATGAAGTTCTGTTGTTCACGCGGTTTATTCTGCGAAGGCGGCTTGTTTGGGAAGCTGGAGATGTTTCCAGCTCCTCAGCAGGACTTTCTGTTTCTCCCCATCGTTCGTTTCTCCGACGATCTTCTTCAGGACGACCCTCTTCAGGGTCACTGTGTCCTTCTCTTTGTCCTCCTCAACGATCAGGTCCAGTGTGTCTCCCACTTTGACCTGCAGGTGGAGCCAAATGGTAAGAAAAGAAAAAGAAAAAAAACCCAGACCGGACACTGTGTCGTACGTCATCACAGTCACTGGAGAACAACAGGTTCATTCTTATTAGCGCAAAGTTCTTCAAATATTATAAAGATGCCAACAAAGTCTTACACATTAATCACTAAACTTTGAGCAAGTACAATAGATTCTTTAGCAATAACCAATTTTACACATATTTGCATGTTAGAGGGGTGCCAATACTTTTAACAAACAAGCAAATACATGCTAATTTGTAAAAGGAACCTGCAATTCATCCTCAGCAGTTATTCATACTTTACTCCCTGGATATATCCAGAATCTAGAAATGTACAATTTCTATCTATCTATATATAAATAAATATAATCGATAGATTCAAAACTATTTCCTGTTCCTTTCCCCAAATTCTAATTATTAATGATTTTATTTTTTTAAATTGCTAACTACAAGTTTCGATTAATAAATATTTTTGAGCAACATTTGATTAAACAGAAATAAATTTCAGTAAGATGAATGTTGTTTGCTCTCGTTATTGTTGTTTATAAACAGTTTATAATGCAAAATCACGTATTTCAGAACCGCACATTTACTGTTCAGGAAAAAAAAAATTATGACATCACAGTACAACTTTAAAGTGGGTGGAGCTTAAAGGCACCTCAAGTTGTTCAAGTTGATGCAATTTATGCAAAAAGTGTCCTCTTTTCTGTGTGTGTGTGTGTGTATGATCTAACTCACAGTTTTGCTCTTCTTTATCAGCTTCTGTCCATTCAGTCTCAGCTTGTGCTCGTAGAAGGCGTCCTCGATTTTACTGCGGAGAGAACACCACAGGTCAGAGCGCAGACTCGCTCGGCTAGCCATGTTTATTAGAGCTCTTAATTTGTTTATCTGTGTTTACTGGTATTTGTGTGCATCACTGTGTGTATCTGTGTTTGCTTAACAGTGAGTACTGGCGATTATCAGTGTGTGTTGATGTGTGTATCACTGTGTCGATAAGTATCGCTGTGCATGCTTGTGTGTGTGCGCTCACTGCCTGCCGATGTCGAGTCCCGTCTTCATGACGAGGTCGAAGCGTAACGACTGTAGCGCCCTCTCCTGGTCTCTGTAGTCTTTGGGTAACGCGGGATCGTCTTGCGGCTCATCCTCATAATCGCTCGCCTCAGGATCCTCCTCTTCCTCTTCCTCCTCCTCCTCCCCCTCGGCCCCTCCCGCTCGGCCCTTCCTCCTCTTGTAGCCTTTACAGCGGGTCTGCTGATACGGCGAGGAGCGCGCGGCGTCTCGTGGCTTGAGGAGCGCTGCCGAGCGCTGCACCAGAGGAGCGCCCGCGCCCCAGAGCTGACGAGCGTGAAGCGCCCGTGGGCAGCGCAGGCACAGGCTCGCACCGTGCCACGCGGACGGGACCTGCAGCGACGTGAGCCTCCCGAGCTGGCGCAGGGTCAGGGCCTTCACCGACAAACTCTGCATCTTCTCCTCCTCTCACTGCAAACACACACACACACACACACACACACAGGTGGGGTTAATGGATTGACAAATACATTGTGTGTACAGCCATAGCTGAAAGTTTTTTCACAAATTTCCACAAAGTCTGATTCAAAGTTTTTAGATCTTCGTGTCAGATGTTACACTGGAATACTGAAGTATAATCGCAAGCATTTCATAAGCGTCAAAGGCTTTTATTGATAATAACATTAAGTTTATGTAGAGAGTCAATATTGGCAGTGTTGTCAGTTCTTTTTCAAGACTTTTTCTGCAATTCGCCCTGTCCTGCTGTCAATCAACTTCTGGGCCACACCCTGACTGATGGCGCAGCCTATTCTTACATAAATCAATGCTTGGAGTTGAATTTTTGTTTGTCCAGCCGCCTCTTGAGAATCGATCTTAAGTTCTCAATAGGATTAAGGCCTGGGGAGTTTCCTGGCCACGCACCCAAAATTTCCACGTTTTGTTCCCCGACACACTTTATGACTTTTGCCTCATGGCGAGGAGCTCCATCATGCTGGAAAAGGCATTGTTTATTACCAAACTGTTCCTGGATGGTTGGGAGATGATGGGTTTTTTTTGTTTTTTTTTTACCATTCTATATTCATGACTGTGTTCTTGGACCAAATTGTGAGTGAGCGCACTCCCTCGACTGAGAAGCGACAACACATGACTGGTCTCAGGTGCTTTACTGTTGGCATTACACAGGACTGATGGTAGCGCTCACCTTTTCTTCTCCTGAAGAGTTTTTTTTTTTTTAAATCCTGGATTCCCCACACAATCAGAAGGGGGATCCATCAGAGAACATGAACCCAAACAAAAACGCACAAATTCTGACAAACTCCTGCCACTGATTATGTAAGAATGGGCTGCGCCATCAGTCAAGGCGTGGCCCAGAAGTTGAGTGACAGCAGGACTCTTTATATAAACTTAATGTAATTGTAAATAAAAGTCTTTGACTCTTATGAATTGCTTGTTATTATACTTCAGTACAGCAGAGGAACATCTGACACCAAGATCTAAACACACTGAAGCAGCAGACTGTGTGAAAATATATATTTGTGTCACTCTCACAGCTGATGAGATGTTTTTTGCATTTATTTATTTAAAAAGTCAAATAAATCCCAAACCAGATCACGTGAGTCATGTTTATAATAATAATAATATTTAAAAAAAACACTTAAAAACCTCGAAATTAACAGTCTATAAGATGATGCTAATTCTCCCTCACACACACACGCCTCCCTCCCGTACAGTCAGTAAAATAACTCCGGATTACTTTAATCCCAATAAAAATCACAGAACTGAATTAAAATCAGGATTATTAAAGCCTCACGTGCACGAGCCTGGAGTCTGCCTGTAAACAGGAAGTGCTCATTACGCACGGCTCGCGACAGCGGAAGTGTCTTTATAGCTGTCGTGTGTAATGCTGCACCCCTGCGGCCGGTGGTGGAACTACAAGCGTTATGTACAATTCATCTCAAATCTCATGAGGTTATGAGCAAATACACAGAACTTAAGTAAACTAGATTCATTATAGACAGTTAAAACAGTTAATTTAATCCCGTGTAAAATACAAAATGGTGGACAAACGGAAGATGATGCTAAAGTCCTGTGTAAAAGTCTTATTCTTTATTTATAGGTGTTTAGAGGTAGATTCTTGTCTATCTACTGTATCTATGCTTTTGCAAAAGTCATATTTAATTATTTTATTTCATAGATATATAGATAGACAGAGTTATGTGTAAGTCTTGTTTTATTGAGTTTGTACTTTAGTTTTTTTTTTTTAATGTAAAGAAATCTGTAATAAGCCAGTTTTAAAAAATAATCTTATTTAACAATTATACTGTATATGATTATAATGGACACGTGTATTTGTCCAAACCTGTTAATTATTGAATTAAGGTGTTTCAATCAGGCTCCGTTTCCCCAGTGAAGGGCAATGTTAATGCTTCATCATGCCAGGACATCTTTGTCAGTGCTATACTTCCAGCTTTGTGGCAGCAGTTTGGAGAAGGCCCTTTTCTAGGCCAACATGACAAAGCGAGGACTATAAAGACATGGTTTGAGAAAGAACTCGTTTGGTGTGAAATAACTTGAGCGGCCCGAACACAGAGAGCCCTGACCTCAACCCCATCGAGCACCTTTTGCACGAACTGGCACTGAGTTTATGAGCCAGACCTTCTCGTCCAACATCAGTGCCTGACCTCATAAACGCTCTACAGAATGAATGGGCAACGGAAACACTCCAAAATCATGTGAATGGCTTTCCACATGAAGCTTTTTCCCCCCATTTTTTTAAGTGCTCTAGTCACTGTCCTGTACAGCTCACTTCTCTTTTCTCAAAAGCAAGACATTCAATATTTCTCTCTCTCTGTGTCTCTGGTCTCTGAACAGTAAATCCATCTTTACACTCCTCCAGTCCTCCATCCAGAGTGCTGATTGGTTGTCTGTGTCCCAGAGGGTGGAGCCCGGATCTTTAAAAATCCTGAGCCTTTCAGTAGTTCAGTAGAGCAAACAGAGCTGCATTACGCACACGTGAAGAGCCCGAGACGATCAGCAGCATGGCCTGGTTTGTACGCTCGTTTATTGGTTTCCTGACATCCCTGATGATGATGATGATGATGATGATGATGGTGATGATGATGGAGGTAGAGGCGACGTACAGTCCGTACAGATTTATCCAGGACAGACAGCAACACACAGCAGCAAAACACAGACCACTGACCTACAGCAGACCTGCTCATGGAAACAACATCAACTTTGGAGGTATGGACCAGGTCTCGGAGAAACACTCTGCATCATAAGGCTAGGAGGTTTTCTATATTAGTGCAGGTGCATAGGATTTTTAATATAGTTTTGGGAGAAATGTATGCAAAACTAAAAATAATTTCTGAAAAAGTTTATTACAGAGGATTAATAATGTTAATACACATGCTCAAGTAATATAATATGTAAGTGTGACAAACAGGATCGATGTGCTAATATTGGCACTGTTAACAGTTGTATTGTACTCAAATAATAATAATAATAATAATAATAATAATAATAATAATATTTATCTTAAACAGGCATCATTCATCAATTTAATTTCCCTTCTTTAAATAAAGCAATGTGTGTTTAAGAAATGTGACCGTGTAGTCGTCTTAAAAAACCGTGAATTATTAGAATTAATGAATAAATTAAGGATGAAAAAAGAGAAATTCATATTAATATAGGAACTTGGTAAAAAACTTTATTTGTGATAATTGCTTAATTATGTTTTGTGTGACAGAGTTAGAAAGGTTTTAGTCTATGATGATTTTGAGGTAATTTATAACAAATAGTTTTATTAATAATGTGTAATATTTTTATTACGCTTCCACAAAAAAACATAATTAGGCAACTATCACAAATAAAGTTTTTACCACATTCCTATTTAAATGGATGATGATTATTATTATTATTATTATTATTATTATTATTATTATTATTATTATATTTTATTTTAAATAAATCACCTGCATCATGTAACATCTCTACATTTTATATATTGATGTGTAAAATGTCAATATATAGATGTACAAAAATTTATATACCCTGCCATTTGTGGTAATTTTTTTTAAAGCTACACATTTAATATATATATATATATATATATATACACCCCTTTCTTGTATATAGAATGCTTGCAGTTAATAAACTATGTGTAATAGTGTTAGATTGAGTATATTATTTACTCTTCTGTCTGAAATAATTAATGATTTATTTACAATTTACAGTATATGTTTTGAAGCGACTAACACTGACTAAATATACAGCTACTAAACAAAATAAGAAATTTCTAAATATTCACTTTGTGTCCTCAGCATCAGTCAGCGTTAATGTGTCTACAGAATTATGATAATTATGTAATTATTATCATTTTAAATACATCAGTCAAGATAAAAGCTTAATCCAAGTTAGTTCTTATATCTAACATCTCTACAGGTCTTCCCTGTACATAAGTTCTACACTCACATTTACCTTTTACATCTCTCTGTTAAAAAAAAAAAAAAAAAAAACTACAACTCAGGACATTACCTGAGACACTTAGCTATTATTAATGAAATACTCTACCTGTATATCATATAACTCACATTCCTGGTGAATGTATAACAATTTCAAACTCAGTTGTCAGACATTTAAACCGTAGAAAGATCTCATCATGCTGGTGCTTTAATAAGCAGGTAGCCTTGTCTCTTTCTCTTTATCTCTTTATATGAGACACCATCATGCTTGTCTTAATCCTCCATCCTGCCCCTCTCTCTCTCTCTCTCTCTCTCTCTCTCTTTCTCTCTGTCTAACTACACTAAGCTCATGCCATTAACCCCAGGTTTTACGGGAATTTCTATCATCGTCCACCTTGGAAGTGGCCCGTGTTTCCCCACCATCGACCCGTCTTTCCTGTCCAGCGTCCAGTTGTGCCGGTGGTGCCTCCAAAGCTAATGCTACCCAAGCCGTGTGTCACAGTGCGCCCCACAGTGCGCCCAGCAGTGCACCACACAGTGCCGCTCACAGTGCACCCAAGAATGACACCCACAGTGCACCCCACAGTGCCAGCCACAATGCCTCCCACAGTTCGCCCCACATTGCCATCCACAATTCCTCCCACAATGCCTCCCACAGTGCCTCCCACAGTGCCATCCACAATGCCTCCCACAGTGCCTCCCACAGTGCCACCCACACTACCCACTCCGACCATAACAACTACTCCGGTCCCTCCTTCCACTTTACCTACCACCACCACACCCACCACGATGCCCACCACACAGCCACTCACTACCCTGAGTGCAACCACTACCTCTGCTGCTCCTCCCACTCCTCCAGGTAGATCCAGGACGAGCTAGTCCTCTTTTTTCACTTTTTTTTTTCCCTCCACAGAGCATTCTGGGATTCATGACATCTGTATTATCTTTCACACATCCATTTCACACCTGTTTCATCCTCCCTAGGTGGTTCCATGGGTTTAAAAAAGTTCACTATGGCTTCATTAACATTCTGATGAAGCACCTCAGATGAGCAGGGAAGGTTCAGGACTGTAAAGTCCCAAGATGTTACATGTCTGGGAATAGTGTCCCAAGATGACTGAGCTGCCTCTGCTCATTTGATGACTCTTGTAGATTCTTCATCGAGAATTATGACCCTCCTTAGATGGTTCGAGATTCTTCTGAGAAGGTTCTTTAGTAGTCATGCGGTAATCTAAATGTCTGATAACTACTGGACTTGCCAAAACCACTGGACTGGTATTTTAAGATGTTTCACTGCTTATCTGAGAATTTAAGATTGTAATGCATTAAATGTACAAGTGGTAATTCAAAATGATCTTATGTTTGGACTTATTTATGAACTTATTTCCACAAGAAGATGAAAAAAACGTTTCATACATTTCTTTAGTGGGCTCAAAGTCAAGCCCCTGTAGATGTTTCATTAAAGAAGCTAATCAACTGAAACTGGGCTTTTAGATTTGTCATGTGCCTACTGAAGAAGATTAACTCTTCACCCAAGAACCAATTCTTCTTCAGTTCATTGGAGAACCTTGAATAGAAAAACCCAAATGTCTAGTTTTAATAAATACAAGATACTAGACTAAGGGTTTAAGATGATTCTTTTTTCATCTGAGGAGCTTCGTTGGTTCTTTATTTCATCTTCAAAGTATCATCAGATCACCCGTATTTGTCAGAGCATTTTGGAGTTCATGAAAAAATGTCTTTAGGACTATTCTGTTAACCTAAAAGGCTTAGATATTCGATTTTATTGTACATCGGTTTTAGGTTCTTCTTCGTCACTAAACTAGACAGAGCTCCTCAAATGAGTCTGAACACCTGACCTTCATCAACAATTTGATGTCACCTGATCTTGCTACATAGTTAAGAGAGGAGCTTCATCATTAGCTCTTCAGACCTTGAATTGGTTGCCATTTATGTAACATTCATGTTATGATCTTGATCTTGAGGTTGTTCATCATTGTCCAGGTTACTTGACTTTGAGAGATTGTTTGAGTGGATTTGGATAGATTTTACACTTAGCAAGATGAAAGAGAAGAGTTTGATCCAGTGTTCACATAACTGGTCTAATAATGCATTAACATGTTTTTCATCTTCTAGTTTAGCACATCTTCCTGATTACGAGCCAACCTTTTACTATCTTTTTTCTTTCTTTCAGAGTATAAACTACCTCAGTAGCTGTTCTTTTTAGTAGAATGAAAAAGCATAAT
The DNA here is from genome assembly GCA_030347435.1 of Clarias fuscus. Taxonomy (NCBI): domain Eukaryota; kingdom Metazoa; phylum Chordata; class Actinopteri; order Siluriformes; family Clariidae; genus Clarias; species Clarias fuscus. Next base: position 38,679,080 of record CM059211.1, read on the forward strand.
CACTGTTAAGATGTTTGTTGCCATTTTTTTGAATGCCTTGCTGTTACTGTTCAGAAGAAAACTGAAATTTCCCATAATCCTCAGCTCCGGCAGAGGTGTGCAAGAGCCGCCCGCTGGACCTGGTGTTCATCATCGACAGCTCTCGCAGCGTCCGTCCTGCCGAGTTTGAGAAGGTCAAAGTCTTCCTCTCAGACATGGTGGACTCGCTGGACGTCGGCATTGATGCCACACGTGTCGGATTGGTCAACTACGCCAGCACGGTCAGCATCGAGTTCTTTCTGAAGACGTACGCCAACAAAGCAGATCTCAAACGTGCCTTCACGCGAGTCGAGCCGCTCTCTACTGGCACCATGACCGGCCTGGCCATCAAAACAACAATGGAGCGCACCTTCACTGAGGAGTCCGGAGCCAGGTCGTCGAATAAGAACATCCCTAAGGTGGCCATCATCGTGACGGACGGGCGGCCGCAGGATAAAGTGGAGGAAGTGTCAGCTTCAGCCAGGGCTGCTGGGATCGAGATCTATGCTGTTGGAGTGGACAGAGCTGACATGAAATCTCTGAAAGCCATGGCGAGCCAGCCCCTGGATGATCACGTGTTCTACGTGGAGACATACGGCGTGATCGAGAAGCTCACGTCCAAGTTCAGGGAAACTCTGTGTGGTAAGATCAGGAATACAAGTGCAGCGTTTGCTTTAAAATGCCAAATATAAGCTGATCCTTATTTTAAGAACACAAACCAAATTGGTAGAAATGGAGGCCGAAAAGCTCTTACAAATCTTGAACTTGATGTTGCTGAATGTAACATCGTTCTGCTTTTAACATCTATGTGTAAATTATTTCGTAGATGATTGCTTCGGTTAATTATTCATGTAAAAATGATAAAGGAGCTTAACAATGTTGTCTGAAGCAGGAATATGAAGATATGACAAGTTGCGTGTGTAAACCTTATAGCCTCTTGATCCCGTGTTCATGCTAGCAAGTAAGTAGTCACTGATGTTATAAGTTACAACTGTTGTCGCATTTGAATGTGGCCTAATAAACCAGAAACAGAAAGTTTATAAAGCTGACCAGATGAGCAGAAAATAAATAAAACACCACTGTTCTCAGATTAGATTAGCAGGTATTGTACGCTCACCAGTGGCAGTAGTGACCTCTGCTACATCCTTCCAAGATTATTCATCTTTGCAACATCTTGAGACAAGATGAAACCACAGATTCCAAACTAAAGTAGAGATCAGAGAAATTAAGAAATGTTGGAACATACGTCCAATTGGGTTGGTCATTAGACGATCGTTTGGATTTCCTGTATGCACTTGTTTCTGCTTTTCAACACTGTCGTCTGATTGCACGAATGATGTTTATATATGATGAAACATATTTTTTGTTTGTTTGTTTGTTTGCTAACTCTGCTAGTCATGATTATTGTCTCTAGGTATCGATGCATGTGCACTCGGACACGACTGCGAGCACGAATGCGTGAACAGATACAACTCTTACTACTGCAAGTGCAGAGAGGGATATGTGCTTAACCTGGACAAGAAAACGTGCTCGCAAGCCAAGGGTTCGTCTCTAAAACTCTGTCATGCTCCTGCTGGTTGATAAATAACACACCCAGTCACAATCCGACTGCATTCTAAAAAAAAAAACGTCATTGCTAACTGCTGTGCTATTTACTAAATCACTTTCCTTTTTTTTCCCCCTCAAAGATCACTTTCAGTATTGTTTACTTCCAAACCCACAAACATTCTGTTATGGTTCTAAAAAAAAAGGCTTGGCTAACATGACCTATCTGATGTGATGACATGCTTGCTTACTTACAAGTAGATACTAAAATTAAGTAACGCTATTTAGCCAGTATTATAGATGACTTGATGGCATGCTAACTCAGCTACTTACTAGCAGCAACGTGCTAATCAATTTGATTGCAGTACACTTTTTTTTACTTTACGCTTTGAGCTTTTAAACTAGCTAGCTTGCATACTAGCAATATTTTTGCTTGTTTTAAACTCATGTAACAGATTAATTCTTGAGTTGTTTTTGTGTTTTGTGTAACAATGAATCTGTTCAACTAACTAGCTTACTAGTAATGCTCTAACTAGGTAGTACAACAACAAAATGTAAACATACAGTATTGATATAAAAATATATGATGCTGATTAGCTTACTTACTAGCATTGTAATGCTGGCTAGCTTTCAGGTAAGATACTAATACATTTTAAATGAGGAAACATTTAAAACAATTTAAATGCGGGGTATGCACAGTATTTGTCTTTATTTGTTTGAAACTTAATCTGTAAATTTTATCTTCAATGTTTTGTTAGAAGAAATTACCTCAGATTTTTGTATCTTATGGTTAATTTCTGGATAAATTACCTAAACCCCATCAAGACTTAGCTAGCTTACTTCAGTAATCATAATTCTGTGGTTATAGAACGTGTTGAAAGGTGTGTGTGTGTGTGTGTGTGTCAATGTTATTTTAAACCATGACTGTGGTCTCAGTTTAGTGGATCTCTTCTCACATTTTAATTGATATTTAGATAACGTTCACTATAAAACAGGACTAACGTGTGTAAGCTTCTCCTGTGTGTCTCTCGGTTCCCTCGCAGAGGCTCGCAGTGATTTGGTGGAGGACGCGTGCATGTGTGAGGCTCAGATCGCGTTCCAGAGGAAAGTCCATCACAGTATTAAACAGATAAACGGCAAATATATCCTTTCATGTGACTCCTTCATGAATGCGTTTCACCAGCCCAGTCGGCAAAAAGTATGAGATGGGAAAGCGTTCCGGGTAAAACCTTTCTCATAGAACTGTACCGAGTACCGGTAGGCCAAAGGTAAACTCCTGACAGGTTTTAGATATGAACATTAAAAATAATCAGCAGTAGTTTGTGTATTCTTTGGATGATTTAAAGGGCTTGGCTTCTTGTGGAAACCCTTTCTGATATGGAAACACTTAAGAGTTTTAATCAATTAGAAATAAATCTAAATAATCACACAATTCTTTAAAAACATACACTCTCATCACTCTCACTCATCATCATTACCGCTTAATCCTGTATTCAGGGTCACGGGGGCCTGGAGCCTATCCCAGGAGACTTAGAGCACAAGGCGAGGTACACCCTGGACAGGGTGCCAACCCATCGCAGGGCACACAGACATACAGTACACACACTCACACACTACGGGCAATTTGGGAACACCAATTAACCTAACCTACATGTCTTTGGAATGTGGGAGGAAACCGGAGGAAACTCACCAAGCACGGGGAGAACATGCAAACTCCATGCACACAGAGACGGGAATCGAGCCTGGCCGGGGATCGAACCCGGACCCTGGAGGTGCAAGGCGACAGTGCTAACCACTACACCAATGTGCCGCCTAAAAACATACCCTACACACTAATTGCATTAATGAACCTAGGTTTGGCATGTTATATTGTTGTGCTTAATGTCTTCAATGTATGATGTGTTCTCCTTGACTGTTCACACTGGACGATCTCTCGAGAAGAGTCGATCAGTTCCAGCTGCGCTGAAGCTGCACGCACACGACGGTGTTCTCCTTCGCTAATATGCAGCGACAATAATAAACCGCTCCCTTGTAGCCAGAGCCTCTTAGACATTCCTCTGTTTTCTGTCGCTTTGCATTTATCTGCATAAAAAGTGTGATTATTTAAACTGAACTACTGTAACACAGTTTACGTAAAGTAGCCAGAAATCGATCTTATCTCTTCGATTCCTGCATGTTTGTCCAGTCTTCTTTTATTTTTAAAAAATAAAAGATTTTGCGAACCTTATGAAGGTTTGATTTTATTTTATTTAGGAGAGATTTTATTTTTGTGTCCAGGAAAGATTTCATGTGTGCCAATCAAATGTATGATGTTTTCCTCTGTTTGCGATTCTTTGAACAGATTTATTATTAGATAATAAAAGTGGCTTGTGAAACAATTTTTGTCTTTATACTGTATCCTTACAAAGAGACAATGTGCAATGCACAATGTGCAATGTGTGTATCCTGTATAGAACCACCCTAGCAACCACATGGGATACATAGCAATTGCCTAGCAACAACCTGTTTCAGAGCACATGAAATCCAATTAGCCACACCCACACCTTAAAAACCACTTGGGGGAGTAACACGTTAAGGTGTTTGATTATTTATTAATTTTTTTCTTACATCACAGTGTTATCCTACATAGCAACACCCTAGCAACCACCTGGGATCCCATGGCAACCACACGGCAACGTGGAACACCTTAGCAACAACAAGCAAATCTTATTTTCCCCAGAAAACAAGCTTGACCAGTTATTAATTATATTTTAATTGCACATGGAAGAAAAGCTCCACAGTTACTAGTTTTATTATAATTATCATCACTGTTAAATGTATGAAATGATTTACTAATTTATATTTGGAATATTTATCATAGTAAGTTGACTTTAATGAAAGAGTCTATAATATATGTTAATCCTTATATAACGTGAAGAAATAAAATCCGTGAATATTGAATTAGAGGAAAAGCAAAAAAAAAAAAAAAAGCACGTTGTCGCCTCTAAATGAGGTCATTTCCGGTCGCTGGTTACCTAGAAACCAAGAAAGCCGCCTGGAGCCGTTACACTGAAATGTTTTTGCTAACTGTGGAAACTCTTTATAGATGTATATTAAATGCTTTGCTCGTAATTTTACAACAACATGAGGAAGTTGTTTTCTATTAACATCGCAAACGAAAACTATTTTATTTAGGAATCTCTGTTTTGAGGACGGTTTTTAGGCTAACAGCTAACAGCTAACCATCATGTTTATTTACCTGAGTAAGAAGGTAATGTTCCCTCTGACACACAGGCCGCGCGTGTGTTGGAATGATATGATATGATATGATATGATATGATATGATATGATTATATGTCTGATGTCTGTTACTAGTTTCTGTAATGCAGTGATGCTATATGATATGATATCTGGTATCATTAAGTAAGTCTCTAGCTAAAGCTCCTGAGCTGGTGAGGTAGGGGTGTGTGTGTATATGTGTATATGTGTGTGTGTGTGTGTGAGAGAGAGAGAGATGGAGCAGGACATGAGCAGTGCTGCTGTGTGTCTTCCTCAGATCGCGATTCCCAACAACATCAGGCTGAAGTGTGTGTCCTGGAACAGAAACCAGGGCTTTATAGCGTGTGGAGGAGACGAGGGGCTGCTGAAGGTCCTCAAACTGGAGACCCAGACTGGTATAGTCACACACACGCACACACACACTTATAAATAAATATACACTATATAGACAAAAGTATTTGGCCAAACCTGCAATGACATTGAATCCAAATACATATACTTCAATATGGAATCAACCCAGCGCGATATTAATTAACCGGTTGGGACAAATACTTTTGTGTGTATATAAAACAAAAAGTTACAGACATTTAGTTCTGCGGCCAAAGATAAAGTCTCTTTCTCTCTGCATTCATGTCTGTCTACCTCTCTCTCTCTCTCTCTCTCTGTGTACATCTCTCTGTCTCTCTTTGTCAGTCTTTTTCTATCTCTCTCTCTCTCTCTTTGCCATTAATCAGTCTTTGATTTAGTTTGGTCTTTTTTTCTTTGCTGTCTTATTTACTTTTTATTTTGTTTTTCATTTTTTCTTTTGTTTTCTTTATTTCTTCATTCTCTTTGTTTTGTCTCTTTGTTTGCTTCTGTCTCACTTTGTGTCCTTCTGTCTGTCTGTGTGTCTTTCCTCAGATTTTTCACTGCTTCATTCTTTACATTTCTTTCTTTCTTTCTTTCATTCTTTTTAACATTTAAACTTTAAAATAAAACTTTTATTTGTCACACAGTATGATATGCAGTAAAATGCTCCAATTCGTCTAATTCGTGACCTAAAAGGAAAGATAAACTATAACAAGAAGATAGAACGATATTACTGCACATAAGAGAAAAGAAAAAAATTGCATTAAGGGAAAAAATAGAAATTTTTAAATCTACAAATTTACAAGTTATTATACAGAATGTATGTGCTTATGTGTTATTTTTATTTTATTTTTTTTCACACACACACACACACACACACACACACACACACACACACACACACACACGACAAATTCCAAACCAAGTGTCTGAAAGCAGGCAGTGTGTGTGTGTGTGTGTTGGAGAGGCTCATTTAAGAAAAGGTTGTGAAAAAAATCTAAATGACACCAGATCAGATGTTTGCTATAAATAAATGTCTTTCACAGCCATATAATTTTTACGTTCTTTTGATCACACCTGAAGACTGAGAGGCAAAATAAATTTTGTATTTTTTTTTGGTTGATCTCTTTTAAACACATCTTTGTTGCTTTGTTTGATGTTTTGAATTGTCACTTTCTGTGTTTCATGGGGGATGCAAACTTTTGCACTCTGTGGTAATATTACATTCTTTACTCTGATGTTGTGACGAAGTGCAGTGGTGTGTTGAATCTCTGTAAAACCGTCCACTGTTTCATGTTTCACAGCATTATGCAGCAATCCGTTGGTTAACAGTACTATGTGGAACTTTCACCGTACCGTAGTGTTTGATGTGTTTTTAGGTGTTTTGTGCTCTTGTGTTGTTACAGATGATGCCAAGCTGAAAGGTCTTGCAGCGCCGAGTAACCTGTCCATGAACCAGACGCTAGAAGGACACACTGGTACGTGCACGTGGTATCTTACGCTGTGGTTCATGAACAAGAAAAAAAAAAACATATCGTCACCTAGTTATGTTTGTCATGTTACAAAATATACATAAAAAAAACAATTTGTATCTTTTTAATGCAATTTTTAAATACGTTGTATAGCTGCAAGCAGTGATTCTGTTCCGTCAAGCTAGCTGAAAGCTGATTGGCTGATTGTTGTGGCTATATTTAATTTAAGTCTCCCAGTAATCTATTTACAAATCAGCAACTAGGACCAGCCAGTGTAATTAAGGCGGAGTCTGTAAGTCCAGCTGATTATTATTCAATTCTATGATATTAAGCCACGCCCACCAATGGCTGCAAATGATTATTATTCTTACTTACTAAGTTATATTTTGTAAATACTTTTTACTACAAATTGAAGCTAACGTACTGTATAGCAATTTCATGTATGCATTTATTAACGTATGATGTTTTCTACTTGTTCAGTTTGTTTTTGGCGACCCGTTCTACCTTAATGTTGTGTACAGGTGCGGTGCAGGTCGTGACCTGGAACGAGCAGTACCAGAAACTGACCACCAGCGACCAGAACGGCCTGATCATCGTCTGGATGCTCTACAAAGGTGGGACGTGTGGTAATGTTGTACAACAAACAGTTTTATACAAGTCAGTGAATCTGTTAGAATGTGTTTGTAGATTCGTCTCAGGATGTGTTTATCGATCACTTTGTGTTTTGAACTGACGAAATCCATACGAAATTAGTACCCAATGTTCCAGTGTTATGTTCCAGGTCCTAATAGCAATAAATATCAAATAAAGCGTATTTCGGTTCTGGATTCTGATTGGTCAGCGGCAGCAGAGCCGTAAATCACAGCTTTATATTAATGCATGCGATGGTTTCTATAGCAGCGGCTCATTTAAGGTCTGTGTCGATCGACCCTTATGTTTGTTTATACCAGAAGTGGGAGGTAACTGAGTATGTTTATCTCGTTACTATTCTGTACAGTTTTCACCTACTGTATCTACTTTACATGAGTGGTTTTATTGGAGAATACTTTTTACTTTTACTCCACTCACACTCACAAACACAGGAAATATCTGTACTTTCACTTAATTACATTTCAGGCTCCTGGTACGAGGAGATGATTAATAACAGGAACAAGTCCGTGGTGAGGAGTATGAGCTGGAACGCAGACGGTGAGAAGATCTGCATCGTGTACGAAGACGGCGCCGTTATTGTGGGATCAGTGGACGGTGAGAGGGAAAATGCTGACGTTACGCAAACTGTAATAGAAACAGTGATGTTTAGTGGAAAATTGTAGAGCTACAGTAGGAGGGACAGTGTTTTTTGATGGTTTCTTGTACACCCTCAATGTTCCTTGGGTTCCAGTTTGATCTGGTTCTCGTATGGTTGTTCTGCAGGAAACCGGATCTGGGGGAAGGAGCTGAAGGGGATCCAGCTGGCCCATGTGGCCTGGTCTCCTGATAGCAAGATCCTGCTGTTCGGAATGGCCAACGGAGAGATCCACATCTACGACAACCAGGGCAACTTCATCGTCAGTACACACGCCACGCTAATCACAATCACACGAAAAAAAAAAGAGGGGCGGCACTGTTTTATTACTCTGACGGCTACTGCGTTGTGTTCAGATGAAGATGACCCTGCACTGCCTGATGAACGTGACCGGGGCCGTCAGCATCGCGGGGATCCACTGGTACGCTGGAACCGAGGGCTACGTAGAGCCCGACTGCCCCTGCCTCGCCATCTGCTACGACAACGGACGCTGCCAGGTCATGCGCTACGAAAACGACGACAGTGAGTTCCCGTATCGTCCCGTACCGTCCCGTGTCCATGCACGATTCTTAAAATATGTGATGCTCCCACCACCATGCTTCACTCTCGTGTTCTCCTCTTTCATTGTGTGTGTGTGTGTGTGTGTGTGTGTGTGTGTGTAGATCCGGTGATCATCGACACCCTTATGAACGTCGCCAGTATTCAGTGGAACCACAGCGGCAACGTTCTCGTCATAGCCGGATCGCTCAGGAACCCCGGAGGAGATAAAGACGTCAACGTCTTGAACTTCTACACACCGTTTGGAGAGGTGAAGATATCCTTTCAATAATAATAATAATAATAATAACGTGATTGAGTGTTATCCCGGTTCGTATTTTGGTTCGGGTTATTTATTAGCTTTCGGCCCGTGTCTTTGCTATGCTCGTGCAGCACCTGCGCACTCTGAAGGTTCCTGGGAAACAGGTGACTGCGGTATCGTGGGAAGGTGGAGGGCTGAGGATCGGCCTGGCCGTGGACTCCTACATCTACTTCGCTAACATCAGACCTGATTACAAGGTACGACAAGAGAGAAAGTGAGCAATACTCGAAATAAAGATGGAGAAACAAAAAAATAAATAAAGAAATGAGAGACTGGAGGGGAGAAAGGAAGGAAGGAAGATAAAAGAAAACATTTTAAAGAGAGACAGAAATGACTACATAAATGTGACAATTAAACAATTAATTTTAAGAATAAAAATTTAAGGATGGAAGGAACTATTGACAGATGAACATTATTTCAAAGAGAAATGATGAGATAAAGAAACATAAGGATTTAAACAGAGAGGAACAGAAGGTGGCTGGAGTGCCTACTGGCTTCTCACTCACCTTCCTCACATGTCCGGGGGCCATTAGTTTGGGTTCCGTCTGTGTTTTACGGAAGCAGTTATACTGACAGGGTTGTTTAAGGTCTTTGTTACGGCTCTGGAGCTTTATCTTGCTCAGTGACGTCCCTGAGAACCTCAGGCCGCTCCAACACCGTGATTAGTACTCGCATGTAATCATCCTAACCAGTGGTGGCGCTGTGGTGTATCGCTACCCCCAGCTTGATATTACGGTAATTAAACATATATGTATCAATGATAATATCTCTAATGGTCTCTCCAGCTCTCTTTGTGTTGCCTTCCCACCCTGTGTGTGTGTGTGTGTGTGTAGTGGGGTTACTGCTTGAACACGGTGGTGTATGCGTACACTCGTCCGGACCGGATGGAGTACAGCGTGGTGTTCTGGGACACGAAGAACAACGAGAAGTTTGTGAAATACGTGAAGAGTCTGATGTCGGTCACCACATGTGGGGATTTCTGCATCCTGGCCACTAAAGCAGACGATTCTCATCCACAGGTACACACACACACACACTTTTTTGACAGTCCATATCCCTTTTTTTCCATGTAACATTATATTATACATGTAACATCGTTCCTGTTGAGTCTCTTATTGAAGCAGGAACATGAGTACAGTAGAATAAATGATTCTCCCGGGTGACGTGATGCTGCTCGTCTATTTGGTTTCTGTTTTCTCTCACAGGAAGACGTTGATCCGGACGCAGCAACCGCAACGGTAACAAGGCCAACAACTTTCTCAGTTTTTACTCTAAAACATGTCCTGCATGCACAACGCTGTTTTAGCTCGCAAGTAAAAGTTTGTAGATCTGTGCGAGCTGCAGATCTTATTAATAACACATCCTTAAAATAAAACACATCTTAACATTTTAAACCTTAAAGGTTTAACATACATCCACAAATCAATAACACAGTTTATACAGACAGTGTTTATACGTACAGTGGAACCTTGGATTACGAGCATAATTCGTTCCGTAAGCAGGCTCGTAAACCAAATCAAACCTTCCCATAAGAAATAATGAAAACTCAAATAATTCGTTCCACAGCCCAAAAAAATTAATACAGAAAAATAATTAATACAGTGCATATACTCCAGAATGTTATGAAGAGTGATCAGATGAATTGCATAGTCCTTCTTTGCCATAAAAATTAAAAAAATTTCCACTGCATTTCATTGCTGTCATTAAAGGACCTGCTGAGATCATTTCAGTAATCGTCTTGTTAACTCAGGTGAGAATGTTGACGAGCACAAGGCTGGAGATCATTATGTCAGGCTGATTGGGTTAGAATTGCAAACTTGACATGTCAAAAGGAGAGTGATGCTTGAAATCATTATTCTTTCATTGTTAACCATGGTGACCTGCAAAGAAACGCGTGCAACCATCATTATGTTGCATAAAAATGGCTTCACAGGCAAGGATATTGTGGCTACTAAGATTGCATCGGTGTGTGTGTGTCGGTGTCAAAAAACTCGTAAACCAAGACATGCTCGTTTTTCAAGGCAAAATTTATTAAAAATCTTTGCTCGTCTTGCTGAATACTCGTAAACCGAGTTACTCGCAATCCGAGGTTCCACTGTAACTGCATATTTAACATTTTATATAATAAAACTGTAAAGTTGCCGTGTTTGTACATAGAAGATATTTGCGAGAAATTTGCGGGAAAATAATTTAAGGTGATGTAAGATTAGTAATAGAACACATCAAGATGGTTTTTGGATGTTTTGTCTGTCTGTCTGTTTGTTTGTGCATGCATCACATGAAAACTACTGAAGGAATTTTAAAGGGGTTTTCTCAGATGGGTTTGGGCGAGCTTGCGGTAACATATAGACTTTGTTTCATCACAGTCGGCTCACAGGAAGAGAAAATACACTACTTTGAAGTAGTTCTCATTAGAAGTCAGGGGTGATGGTCTCGCCTCAGTCTAAATACTCAGAAATTTTAGTTATAAAAAATAAAATACTGAACTTGTTGAAAGTCTAAGCGAGTGTCATTGAATCTGTTGCTTTAAAATGTAAAGAATGCGTCACGAACGACATACAATGCGAGTCCAGGTGAAGATGGGGTTAATCAGTGTCTCAAGCACGCAGCTAAAGCTAACTCTAAACGCTATGCATGACGACCCTGATACGATATCATCAGGATACCTCAGGCCGATTCAGTCTGTATCGTGATTCTGTAAGTATCATGATTTTATAAATATGCTGATTTGCTATAAATGTATTTATTTGTTTTAGATTTTGTTACAATTCTAAAACAAACTTCTAAACAAACTAAGCAAAAAAATGTCCTCATAGCACACGGAACGCTGTGATTCCTGCTAACATTTTACACCTCTAACATATCCAAAAAAAAAAGAAGAAAAAAAAATATATAGATATATATATATAGAGAGAGAGATTTTTAAAATCTGAATAAAATATGAGGAACTACGAATTTGGAGTCAGTGAATCTTTTGTTTTTTGTTCCCACGTCTCTAATAAACACTCCTACCATTGTACATATGTGTACAATCATAATCACCATGTATACATTTTATATGTTATTATCTGTATGTAAAATGTACATATTTTATCCAACGGGTCAACTTTACAAACACACACACACACTCCTTGCTGCATTAACCTGCTGTTATTACTCCTGTTTGTGTCCCTACAGTTCGTGCTGGTGTTGTGTAACTCCATCGGGACGCCTCTGGACTCCAAGTACATCGAAATTGGTGAGTACGGCTCTACATGGAACGACGTTCGCAGATGAAAAACATCTAACGTCCAGTCCGGCACTTTTTTTTTTTTTTTTTTTTGGATTTTTCCCCGATTTTCTCCCCTAATTTAGTCGTGTCCAATTCCTCCCCGTCACTAGGGGGCTCCCACATTAAGGCTACTACTACCACTCAGCCGGGAGGGCCGAAGACTATCACGTGTTTCCTCCGAACCACGTGACGCCAGCCGACCGCATCTTTTCGAACTGCTCGCTCGCGCACCGTTGGGGGCGGCGTAACACACTCGGAGGACAGCGCTATCCACTCCCTCCGTTGCGCGAGCTCACAGACGCCCCTGATTGGCTGTAGAGCCGTGATTAATGTAGGAGCACTAAGTACCTCTCGTCCCTCCCCTCTGAGAGAGCTCGGCCAATCAGCTCTCTCTAGACCTCCGGCTGTGAGAGGTTACAGCATCACCCGGGATTCGAACTAGCGATCTCCGGATGATAGGGCGAGCGCTTTAACCACTGCGCCACTCGGAGGCCCAGTCCGGCACTTTTCTAACATCGTTCTCATACGCTGACGGACCTGAGGACGTCTGTGAAATTTCACATGCCTGGAAGGAGTCTCCAGTTTCAGCGCTTACACTGTCTCAGTGAAATGACTAGCTGTTTTGTTTTTTCTTTCTTTATTATATTCTTTTAGTATAGACTATTACTGACATTAATTAATAGTTAAGATTTGTTGGACACATAAATGTGTTCTTACTGACTAACAGACGCGGTGTGTTTCAACGCCTGAGCACGAGACGCTTCTTGTAAAGATATTTTGTATTTGAAAATTGCAGTTTTATGTCAGTCAGCTGTTACGCAGGTGTCTGGCGTTACAACATACACACTCTGTTTGCAGACCCGCTGTTCGTCACCATGACGAAGACTCACGTCATCGCAGCGTCTAAGGAGGCGTTCTACGTCTGGCAGTACCGCGTGGCCAAGAAGCTCACGGCGCTGGAGATCAACCAGGTGGCCAAGACCAGGAAGGAGGGCCGTGAAAGGTCTAACAGGATTTCTTTTTTTCTTAGTAACATCCCCTGTGTTCCTGAGAATGTGTGTACTGTGTTTAGTCTAGCTGAAGTGTGTGAAGGAATGCGAGGAGCTCCACGCTTTGGTCTTCGAGGATACGGCTAGCTGAGAGTTAGTTTACGATCTGTTTATTTTCTCTGCTCCGTCTGTCCTTTGTGTCTGTCTGTCTGAACACACAGTGTCAGTGTGCTGACAGACACTCACCGCAGGTGTGTACAAGGGTTTGCTTCATAGTCCTGTCCAGGGATTCACCACCACACACACACATACTGTTCTGTGTGTGTGTGTGTGTGTGTGTGTGTGTGTGTGTGTGTGTGTGTGTGTGTGTGTGTTTGCTGTCTCAGCCTTACTCAGCAGTAGGAAAGGTACTGTCGTTGATTTTCGGCCAGGGTGCGCTCGCTGTCTGAAGCTTGCTGCTCATGTGTAGGATGATGACGGCGGCCATCTTGGACAGCTAAGATCATCATGTTCCTTGGTGTCATTAGATAATAAGCTAAACGAGTAAATTTACTGAACAAACCTGATATGCACACACACACACACATATAAATATAAAGAGTTGATCTGTACAGACTTTATCATCGAATCTCTCTCTCTCTCTCTCTCTCTCTCTGTCTTTTATCTAGTCAGAAGTATTTTGCAGTTTCATTTCACACACACACTTTTCAGAAGAGTGTAATGATGTAATGTGTGATGTTATAATATATGTGTCAAACTCTCTCTCTCTCTCTCACACACACACACACACACAGGGTTTACCACATCGATGACACTCCAAGTGCCACAGCTGACGGGGCGCTGGACTTCACCAAAGCCTTCGCAGTGAGTGTCCATTTCTTCTCTCTCTCTCTCTCACACACACACACACACACACACACACACACACACACACACACACACACACACACACTCTGCCAGAATCACTAATGTGCTACTGAAAGTGACACACACTCACACATTAACACTCGTGCAGTTTCATCTGCTCGTTAAAGGATTAGTGTTATAAAAGCCATCTCACCACACGCTCAGTACACGACACACACACACCCACACGCACACACACGCTCATCTGCACTCAAACAGACCATTCGAGTGTGAACAAACAGTCAGCATAAAATATATCAGGGAGAAATGAGCCTTACGTAAGCAAGATTAGCCCCGCCCACTTTACATTCAGCTGAAGAAGAACATTAATGTGAGGTTTAATATCTATCCTGCACTATGTAATGAGATATGTGAGTCATAGTACAGTTCAATGTGTTTGTCTGTGTTATACGCAACTGTCATACAGGTGTGTTTATGTCCGCGTCTTTCCAGGCCACCAGAGATCCGATCTGCTGCATCACAGCGTCAGACAGAACCCTCATAGTGGTACGTACAGACTGAACAGGTATCCCCGTGCTGTGTTTATTTCAGCTGGAGACTTTAAGAAACCAAACATCACCAACATAAACGACTATCGGCCAGTAGCACTCACCGCAGTCTCTGTCACATCACAAAAACTGTCACATCACAATTCATGCTGTCTGACTTCAACCAACATCAATTTGCATCTAGAGGAAATAGATCAACAACTCTCCATACCACACCAACACATCTAGAGCGGCAAGGAAGCTATCCTCGGCTCCTCTTCGTCGACTGTAGCTCAGCTTTTAACACCATCCTGCCACAGAGAAGAGTGCACAATCTGTTGGACCGAGGACTGCCATATAACGCATGCATATGGATCAAGGACCTTCTGTCAGGATGTACACAGAGGGTCAGAGTAGGCCCGCACACCTCATCAGCTCTCAGCCTGAGCACTGGATCACCACAAGGCTGTGTGTTAAGCCCCCTGCTCTTCTCACTTTATACATAAGACTGTATCCCCGCTCACTCCAGTAACACTATAGCTGAATTTGCAGACGACACCACGGTGATGGTGGGGGACAGGTCAGACTACCGAAATGATGTGGTGAGGTTGTCGCAGTGGTGCGCAGACAACACCCTGCTTCTGAACATGTCCAAAAAACAGAACGGACATCACGCCCTTATTCATCAGAGACCTCCAGAGCTGGTGAAGGAGGCACAGCTGAGGGTCCTCAGAAGAATAACATCTCTCAGAAACAGCTGTTGTCCTTCTCTCGTTGCACTGTAGAGAGCTTTTGTCACACTGTACAGCTGCACAGAAAAAAAAGAGCTCCAGAGGATAATTAACTCGGCTCAGAAGATCACAGGCTGCCCTCTCGCCTCATTGGAGGAACTATACAATTCCTGCTGCTAACCCTGTGTTTGAACTGTTAACGTCAGGCAGACGGTACAAATAGAACAAACAGTTTTTACACAAGAGCAGTACAAGAGTTAACGCTTAGTGAAATTTTCTGTATAATTATTTGCTGTAATATACGTAAATACGTAAATCTTATGCAGTGTGTGTCATTACTATGTGGGATATGGATAAAGTGCAATACAATGGAAACTTGGATTGCGAGTAATGCGGTTTGCGAGCGTTCTGCAAGACGAGCAAAGATCTTTAATAAATTTTGACTTAAAAAACGAGCAAGTCTTGGTTTACGAGTATCATGTATCACGCATGCGCTTCTTGTTTTGACGCCGAGCGTCACGTGAGCCAATGGTCTTACGCTGCGGAATTTTGGGTAATCGTCTCTGCTGCTGGGTCTTAGTGCTCGTCTCTATCAACATCCGTGCATGCGTGTACTGTTTACTATAACACTGTGACCACATGTGTGTGTAAAACATCATATTTTGAGTTTGTGTGTGTGTGTGTGTGTGTGTGTGTGTGTGTGTGTGTGTGTGTGTGTACAGCGCGCGTAAAGCAAAAGCAAGTGCGCGCATCATGGGACACCGTTCACTTTCACACCCACTTTCTTGTGGGAAAATACGATTTGGTTTATGAGTGTGATATATATTTTGATATATGAGCCCACTTCCGGAATGAATTATGTTCGTAATCCAAGATTTCACTGTATCTGTAACTATTTAGTGCAAAATGCTTGAATTTTGGTGAAATAGGCATACAGTAACTGTTTGTTGCGTTATTTGCGTAAAAGTGTTTAAAGTGTGTAAGTATAATTTGTGTATCTTGTGTAAGGCATCTAATTTTGTTGGACATGCAGCATGTTCCAGTGACAAGAAAGATATTCTATTATATTCTAACAGTGGAGGAGAAGCTGTGACGATGATGAAGTCAGTTTGTGTTATGTTAATTGTGTATGTGTGTGTGTGTGTGTCTGGACAGGGTCGTGAATCAGGGACCTTGCAGAAATACCTCTTGCCCAA
>CM059211.1:38705445-38767945 GCA_030347435.1 Clarias fuscus
GTGTGCGTGTGTGCGTGTGTGCGTGCGTGTGTGCGTGTGTGCGTGCGTGCGTGTGTGCGTGCGTATGTATGTGCGTGTGTGAGAGTAGCACGTTAATACAAACCTGTCTGTTAGTGACCAATCAGAATCCAGAGTTCACTCCTAAGGTTTTAGGAGTGTTTCCTTTAGTGAATTAACAAATATTAATCAGTGTTCTATGTTTGTGTGTGTGTGTGTGTGTGTGTGTGTGTGTGTGTGTGTGTGTGTGTGTGTGTGTGTGTGTGTGTTGCTCAGGCTGAATGCGGTGCAGTACTACCTCCAGGGCCGTAATCAGGAGAGACTGGCTGAGTGTTACTACATGATGGAGGATTATGACGGCTTGGAGCGTCTCACTAACGGGTTACCGGAGAACCAAAAAGTCTCACACAATTAAAAAATTAAGAAAAGGTTGGCATTTAAATAAATGTGATGGTAGTGTGATTGTGATTGTAGTTCTTCTCTGTTGCACCTTTTATTTAATGTTTTGAAATTGATTTTTATATTTTAAAGTTTATATCTACACTTTAATGTAGAAAATTAATCTGAGCCTAGCCTGAACTGAACTCAATAGCGCCCCCATAAAATGTCCTCACTTCAATGGTTACCTGCTAATTTTTTCCCTATGACTTTTGCAGAATTTGAGGTGGAACCTGTTATCAGGGTACCACCTACTGTTGAAATGGAGTATTCATTTGTCTCTAACTATAGCAGAAAGGGTGGTCCTCACTTCCATAGTACCTATACCTGGTCCTCACCCTGCTAGTCATACAGGAATGTGTGTGTGTGCGCGTGTGTGTGTGCAGGACATCGGGCAGATGTTCGTGACTGTAGGGATGTGTGAGCAGGCAGTTAGCGCCTACCTCAGGTGTAACCGGCCCAAGGCAGCAGTGGACGCCTGTGTGCACCTGAACCAGGTAACACACACACACACACACACACACACACACACACACACACACACACACAGCAACAGCTGCTTATGTTGTACATTACTTACCAGCTTGTTAATTCAGCACCCGTGTATGCATGAAGCATACACTCTTCACAAACAGCAAAAGTTTTGGCCCCTCCACCACTAGCACACTCCTGACAGTAAAGGGGTGGGACTCTGGTCAGAAGCAGCTTTTCCTCGACAGCACAGGCTCTAGAATTAGAACACTAAATCGTCTAAATGAAGTCGTGTGAACACTGGCAAGCACGCACACACACACACATATACAAACACACACACACACACACACACATCTGGTCACAGCACTGTGATTTTTTCAGCTCCGCCCCCTGACGCAGTGCTACGTTCCTTCCTGTTTCATGGCACCGAGGCGTAATGACACACTGCTGATTACAGAGCGAGCCGAGGGGGTTCGTTAACTCGGCTCTGACGATAGCGCAGCTGCAACCCACGTTAGTGTTACTATAGCAACGGCTCGTTCACAGGGACGTCAACTGTTTGTATGTGGAAGGAGTCTCCAGTGTCGGAGGAAAGCTGTAACTCTTCTGTCACTCCTTATTTCACTAACACTGAAATGTGTGTGTGTGTGTGTGTGTGTGTGTGTGTGTGTGTGTGTGTATTTCAGTGGAACAAAGCTGTAGAACTTGCTAAAGACCACAACATGAAGGAGATCGGCCCTCTGCTGTCCAAGTATGCCTCCCACCTGCTGGAGAAGAGGAAGACTCTGGAGGCAGTGGAGCTCTACAGGAAGGCTCATCACTTCCTCGACGCCGCCAAGCTCATGTTCAAGGTGAGAGAGAGAGAGAGAGGCTGCTCTTTTACACCTGCTGTTCTCTCTGAGTGACCAGGGTGCGAGAGCATGACGAACTCGACAACAAGAACATCAGTTCATTTTATTGTGAAAAAAAAAAAAAAACTCGTATTAAATCTTTAAGGAAGCTCTCGTGTCTCGGCGCAGATCGCAGACGACGAGGCGAGGAAGCGGACGAGGCCGCTGAGAGTGAAGAAGCTGTACGTGCTCGCCGCCCTGCTGGTGGAAAATTACCACACCCAGCTCAAACAGTCTCAGCAAAGCAAAGGAAAGGGCAGGAAATCCGAGGTAACGCTGATCTCATGACCCAGTGGCCTGACTGGACAGACGGCGCTGATTAGTTTTCTCTGACGGATGTGCAGCGGCCGCGTTATTGTTTCTATAGCAGCAGCTCGAACACAGAATTAAACAGCTGAAGTTTATTTAATATTGATGGAAGGAGTCTCCAGTGGCACAGCACTCTGTAGCAGCGACAGCGGAGTGTAATGTCATTAGAGAGACAGAGACGAGACGGGCGGAGAGGGAACGACTCTTTATAGCCGCGCGAATGTACGTAAGAAAAGAAACGTTCAAATGTGACTTTTAACAGATTAACCTTTTTTTTTATACTTAAAAAATGTACTTATTGACAGTTTGTGCAAAAGACTAATCATAGTAACTTACTCAAGAGTATCTGTACACCACAGTCACACTGATTATTTTACTACAGCAGCTCGACACACGCTGGGTTACGACTCGGGATGTCAGTAATTAAACCAAACACTGACGTAATAATTAGAGATAAAAAGGGTTATTTGTAGTCCAGATTAAGATGCACGAGTGTGTGTGTGTTCGTCAGGCCACCTCGGCTCTGGCTGGGTTGTTAGAAGAGGACGCCGCCACGGCCGACAGTCACATGGTGGATAAAGCGTGGCGAGGAGCCGAGGCCTATCACTACTTCCTGCTCGCTCAGAGACAACTGTACAGCGGCAGTGTGGAGGCCTCCATGAACACGGGTAATACACACCATACACACACACACCACACACACACACCACACACACACACCACACACACACACCATACACACACACACACACACCATACACACACACCATACACACACACCATACACACCACACATACACACACCACACATACACACACCACACATACACACACCATACACACACACCATACACACACACCATACACACACACACCATACACACACCACACACAAACACCACACACAAACACCACACACAAACACCACACACACACCGTACACACACACCGTACACACACACACCATAGACACACCGTACACACACCGTACACACACCGTACACACACCGTACACACACACCACACACACACCATACACACACCACACACACACCATACACAAACCACACACACACACCATAGACACACCACACACACACCATAGACACACCACACACACACCATAGACACACCACACACACACCACACACACACCATACACACACCCACACATCTCACGCACACACATCTCACACCACACACACTCACACCACACACACACACCATACACACATACACACCGTACACACATCACACACACACACATCACACACCATACACACATCACACACCATACACACATCACACACCATACACACATCACACACCATACACACATCACACACCATACACACATCTCACATACACACATCACACACACACACACACAGAATGCTGCCATATGACTGTACCGGTGGTGTAAATGGCGCTGAAAGTTCGCTGTGGTCGAAAAGTAAACGCTCTCTGGAAAACATAAATTTCACACTAGAGTTGTGATTATTTTCTCTCCTGACCGCTTCATGGTGTTACTGCAGTTTTTACTCTAAAATGAATGCAGTATTTTTTGCTGTACGGTTTCTGATCAGATTTGATGCCGACATTAAGACGGGACTCTTCTCTCCCCTTGTCTGTCCGTCTGTCCCGTCCCCCTCCAGCCCTGCACCTGCGTGACTATGATGACATCATCCCCGCCGTGGAGATCTACTCGCTCCTGGCCGTGTGTTCGGCGGCTCACCGCGCCTTCGCCACCTGCTCTCGCGCCTTCATCAAGCTGGAGTCTCTGGAGAGCCTGAGCGCTGAGCAGAGGCAGCTGTACGAGGAGCTCGCGCTGCAGATCTTCACCAAACATCCACCTAAAGACAACCGCAAGAGCCAGCTGGACAGCACAGACGACAGGTATGTCCCCCTCTCTCTCTCTCTCTCTCTCTCTCTCTCACCGACACAAACACACACACACATGTTTCTTCCAGGTTCATGCAACTAAGTTCAGCTCTGTACAAAAATACTTTGTCCCTGCAGTGATACCAGCATTGAGGCTAACACACTCTGTGTGTGTCTCTCTCTCTCTCTCTCTCTCTCTCTCTCTCTCTCTCTCTCTCTCTCTCTGTCCCAGTGTGGAGGGGAAGCCGCCCACGTGTATCGTGACGGGCCGGAGTATCTCTGATTATCAGTTCTGGATGTGTGGTGTGTGTAAACACTGCGCTCACGAGCAGGACATCACCAACTACAGCTACTGTCCCCTGTGTCACTCCCCTCTCACCTGATACTGTCTGTCTGCCTGTCTGTCTCTCACCTGATACTGTCTGTCTGTCTGTCTGTCTCTCACCTGATACTGTCTGTCTGTCTGTCTGTCTCTCACCTGATACTGTCTGTCTGTCTGTCTGTCTCTCACCTGATACTGTCTGTCTGTCTCTCACCTGATACTGTCTGTCTGTCTGTCTGTCTGTCTGTCTCTCACCTGATACTGTCTGTCTGTCACTCCTCTCTCACTTACTACTGTCTCTCTATCTGTTTTTCTGTCTGTCTGTCCGTTTAACTATCTCTCCTCTTTTACCTGATCCTGTCTCTATATCTGTCTGTGACTCCTCTCTCATTTGATACTGTCTCTCTCTCTCTGTCTCTCTCTCTCTGTCTCTCTCTCTCTGTTGATTCTTCGTGCAGTAGACAATCAGCCTGGTTATCACCAGTAGCTCTAGAACACTAATCATTCCATGAATCTTTTTTTACTCGCTGTGCTGAGGTTCTCTGTGTTCTTTTCATTTCTTTATTTTTCCCCACAGGATTATTGAATACAGAACATAAACACCGCATACTGTACCGGCAGATCGTACGCTCATTAACATCATCTCTGTCTCATTTACAAAACATTTTCATTTTCATAATACAGTTTAGGGAAATTAGTTGTTGCTGAGCGCGTGATTAAAAATAATAAAAATAATAAATTAATTCACGTGACTCAGGCACTTCAGTGTGATTTGTACACATTTTGCTTTACTTGTATCTCCTGTTTAATGCCTTTTTATACTTACAGAATAAACTCTGATGTACAGATTCTCTCTCATGTTTTAATCTCAACTTCACTTTGAACTCAGCTTCCTGTTTGCCTTCCAGCTGTGATGCTAATGTAGCTAACTGAGGTTAGCATCATGCAGAGCGCTACTGGGTAAAGACGCAACGACAGACACCAAACGTTTCTGTTTTAAAGTGTTGCGTTTTTGTTTTCTTAATTATTCATAATCATTATCAGCACCTGTTGTTTCATGTGTATAAAACAATCCAAATGATTTATAAGAACATTAAAGTGGCTGAAATGCATTTATACTGAATGTAAAGCCACATTGTGGTGTTTCTGCGTGTTAGAGGAGCAACACTGCCCTCGTGTGGACGAAACGACCAGCTGTGTGTCGCAAATGTACGGAATTAAGTTTTCTGTTTCGGGATAAACGTGTCATTTAGTGTTAAATCAATTTACTACTTGATTAATGATTCTTCAAGGTTATTATTTCCGTTAATTAATTTGTTTAACCTTGTTAAAGTTTGCATTTATTACTATAACCTGCACACTTACAAATAACTACCAATTAGGAAAAAAATTATTACACCCTAACTAAATCAAATAATTTTTTTTTTTTAATTCTGACTTAAAATTACTTTTATTCAACCAGCAAGTTTTTTCTTGATTAGAAATGACACCGGCGTCTCCCAGAAGATAATAAGACGAAGTACAAGAGGCATCATTGTGGGAAAAAAAATTATTACTCATCTTTTATTTACATTTGAACAAAAAGTGGCATGTCCAAAATTATTAATACCTTCCTCATTAATCAATAGAAAAACCTTTATTGGCTATTACAGCAATCAAAAGCTTCCTATAATTGCTGAGCAGCATTTGCACGTCTCCACTGGTATCACTGGTTCATCTTTAGCGATGAGCTCCAACTCGTTCCGGTTGCCATCAGCCTGATCTGTAGCTCCGTCCACAGATTCTCAATTGGAGTTAAGTCAGGACTCGGGCTTGGCCACTGCAAAACATTCACGTTTTTGTCTGATAACCATTTCTTCACCACTTTTGCTGTGTTTTGGGTCGTTGTCGTGCTGAAATGTCCACTGGTGCCCAAGGCCGCAGACAGTCTACAGACAGCCTCATGTTGTTGTTGAGAATGTTGATGTGTTGCTCTTTTTTCATGGTGCCGTTTACTCTGATTAGGTTCACTGGTCCGCCGGCTGAAAAACACCCCCAAAGCATTAGGTTCCCACCACCGTGTTAGACAGTGGGGCCGTGTTTGACAGTTGGGGTTGGAGGCTTCTCCTTTTTACGCCAAATTGAACTGCATCATTGTGGCCAAACATTAAAATTTTTTGTTTCATCTGACTATTAAACAGAAGACCAGAAGTCTTCTTCTTTGTCCAGATGAGCATTTGCAAAGGCCAAGCAGGCTTTTGTGTGCCTTATTTGGAGAAGTGATGTCCTCCTCGTTCTGCGTCGGTGTAACCCAGCGGTGCGCAGAGTCCGTCGGACTGACTGCCCTGAGATGATGCCACCAGCAGAGCCCAGATTCATCAGGATGGCCTTGGTGGTGATTCTTCTTTACATCCCTCACTATCCTCCTGGCCAGCACAGGCGTCACATTTGGCTTGCGACCCCGTCCCCTGAGATTCTTCACAGTGCGGAACGTCTTGTATTTTTTAATAATACTTTGCACTGTAGCCACTGGAACTTCAAAACATTTAGATATGGTCTTCCCTGACTCCTGAGCAGCCACAAAGCGCAGCCGCAGGTCCTTAGTGAGCTTCTTTGTCTTACCCATGACTGTCCACAAACCAACAGCAGAGAGCTTCTGTTTTTCACCCGTTGAGGTGATTAAACCAGCTGTTCCCAATGAATCAGGGTAATTAGGATGCTTTAGATGCTTTAGATGCTTTTCTCCCCCCCAAAATGATGCCTCTTGTACATCGTCTTATTATCTTTTGGGAGACGTCTGTGTCATTATTGGTTGAATAAAAGTAACTTTATTTCAAAATTTGCCAGGGGTATGAATAATTTCGTGCTTGAATGTGTGTGTGTGTGTGTGTGTGTGTGTGTGTATATATATATATATATATATATATATATTAACAATAGCTACTCGTCTTTAAACACTGGAGTACGCTAATCAAATAAACCTGCCAAGTCAGGGAAACTTAGGACTACAGTGACATCTAGTGGCGGAATAAAGCTCAACGTAATTCAATGAAATTACAGATCATGTTTAGCTTTAAAGCGTTTGTTCTGCTTTTCTTCAACATGGTGAAACCTTAGAGTTAAAAGAGAAACTAAAGAGTCGTTTTCCCTCTGAAAAGTGACTGAGGTGGTACCAAAAGTGTGTGAAGGTTTTAATCAGAAAGTCTCTGCCTTTAACTGACAGAGATACAGATACACTATCTGCACCTGTCCATACCATGGGTGTACATTAAATGTAGAAAAAGTGTTCTAATTAAGCGCACCAGTCCATGGACAAGAAAAAGTAAAAAACTGTTTAGTGCCCTTTTACCCTCGAGAAAGTGTGTAAATGTCTATCTATCTATCTATCTATCTATCTATGAGGTGGTATCAAAAAGTTTCTCAACAGACCAGTTTTAGACTAGTTTTGTAACACACCAACAGATGGCAGCGCAAGGCTACACACACAGTCACAGGGGGGCGTCGACCTTCATAAGTCAGTGTGCCAAAAGACATTGTCCTGTGTACATCAGGAACTGTGCAATTGGTGCTGCTCTGGCCATGTACGTTCCCATGTCTGTTATTTCATCATGGACAGCTAGTTAGAACAAAGAGTGGACATGACATTCTGTGTGAAACTGGGCAAATCTGTCACAGTGACGTCTGACATGATTCGGCGAGTTTACAGTGACGCTGCGATGAGTCGTTCGGGGTGTTTTGAGTGGTATGCGCGCTTCAAGAGTGGAGATGAGGGATCAGGAAGACCTTCACCCAGCTCAACCCCCGAAGGTGTCGAAACCATTCGGCAACATGTTTATGATGATCGTCAAAGTTCAGTCCACAATGTTGCTGCAGTTGTCTGTGTATTATCATACGGAACGGTCCGGTTGATCCTCCATGTCGAGGATCATTACGGGTGATTTGGGTGTACGGGTACGACCCTGAGACGAGGCAACGGTCTTCACGGTAGAAGAGTCCTCCACGACCGAAAAAGGCGAGGCGCGTCCTTATCTCCAGTGTCTTCAAGCTGCTTCTTCTTCTTCTTCTTCTTCTTTTTTTTGGTCCCCCGCCCCCCCATGCGCGTTCCCGGCGTGAGTGAGCACGCTCACGTGCTGCTGCTGCTGCTGCTAATAGCGCTCACGGGTGACGCGCATGTGCAAAAGCAGCTCCGTGGTGGCTGCGGGACCAGAGCGCCTCACTATCAGTCTGTCTGTGTGTGTGTGTGTATGTGTGTGTGTGTCTCTCTCTCTCTCTCTCTCTCTGTGTGTGTGTGTGTGTGTGTGTGTGTGTGTGTGTGTGTAAGGAGTCCTGGGATGATGGAGCTGGAGGAAGGGTTCAGGGAAGGACCTGATGGACTGAGCTGAAGGTAAAATATTATTCTTATTCTTATTATTATTATTGACATGAACCTGTTGGAGAACTTTAAATCACAGCATGTCCTGTTTTTTTTTATTCAACCTACGATTAGTGTGTTTTACGTATATATATTTTACTGTCTAGCTTTTTTCTCTTTTCACTTGATGCTTATGTGAAACTTATTACTGATAAGAGAGAGAGAGAGAGCGATAAACCCACTCCTACTCGTGAGCCGAGCGACGAGACCCTCAGGACTGATCAGGACGCGACCCAAACCGTCACGACGATGTGAAAAGCTTTCTGTTTGTCTTTCTCACAGAGGAATCGATATCCATTAGCAGGATTTGGTTTTGTTGTGGTCTGAGTTTTACAGCGCAGTCAGACTCCAGGAGCACACGGCGTCCCGCTCCGCCAGCGTCAGGAAGTTCTCCCCAGAGCTCCTCCTTTTCACACTGAACGCACCGAAGTTGATTGTTTGCACTCTTTTCGGTGTGTTTGCGCCGTGAGTTTGCTGCGCTCGAGCTCCGCACTGCAATCAGATACTGAAGCGGAGCAAAAATAGAAAGAGCTCAGGATCAGATTAATGCAACATGAGACTTCAGGGTTCATTACAGTTCATAGATTCGTACCCCAAGATACACATTAATACTCTGGTAATAAAGGTAATCATGATTTAATTTAAATTTTATTTTTAGAGTTGACATTTCTGAACTTCACAGGACTAGACATGCTTCTACACGTCACACCCTCATTCTTAAAACAAACTTCTATCATAAATATTCATCTTTAATATAATAATTAAATATGTCTGTTTAAGTATTTATGCCATTTTACAGCTAGTCCTCATGCACTGGTGTGTATCACGCACTCAAAAGCTTCCTGTGAAAAAGTTATAAGAAGTGATAACTTTGTGAAATGAACAGCCAGGTCCATAAATGATAGTCTGTTCCATTATTTATGAGACACATATGAGCAAATGTGTGTGTGTGTGTGTGTGTGTGTATGAAAATGCCTGTAATTTCTGACTAGTTACTGTCACACTTTTGCGAAGCCGCTTGAATTAAAACTGAAAGATTTGACTTCGCGCAGATTTTCAATGTTTTCATTCGTCTTTGTTCCAAGATTTATGGACCTGACTGTATATACTTGTATATAAAAATACTGACTTTTTTTCAGGAACACGGCAAGCTTTTTTTTGTTACCTCAACAGTCTCTCTCTCTCTCTCTCTCTCTCTCACGCTCTCTGACTGTTATAAAGTGCTGACACTGCAGACTCCCTCCATTAATGTTGCATTGTTTAACGGGTCCGTTCCATGTTTTGCCAAGACCCGCCTCTAGCAGTGTGACTGGTTATTTTATTAGCGGTGCTCCGATTGATCGGTCGCCGATCATAATCGGCCGATAATCGCTTTGGGAAGTTTGATCTTCGGTCTCTATAATGGCCGATATAGAAAAGCCGATCAGATGATGCCAAACACGCGGGACATTTTTTTTTTTTGCGCGCTGCTAAAATGGCTTCACCGGTCTGGCGATTCTACGTGTCGTGTGAAAAAGACAATACATTAGCAATCTGCAACCTGTGTAACAAGCCAATTCCACGAGGCGGGAAGCAGCCAAAGCATTTTAAGACCACGAACCTCATCAGACATTTGAAGGTTAATCACGTAAAGGAACACGAGCAGTTTTCAAAGTTGGCTCGCGGTAAGAGGGCGGGAGAGCTCAGCAACTCGCTCGCCGCCGCTCGCTCAGCTGTCGGTAATGCCGCTATCTCACCTACGCGGTTTGGCTCGGTACGCTTCCGTAAGTACGGTTCATCATGATTCACCGCGAGTTTTGCCGCAGTGATTACTTTTCCATCTTTCCGCGCGCAAAATTAATAATTTTTGCATTTTTTTGCCGGTCCTCGCGGATGCTTGCGGACCTTGCAGAACTTCTGGAGACTCGCGTCCTACTTGTCTGTTACTTTATTTAATTTTATACACTCTACAGGAACGTTGTATTTGTCAAGCTCTAAGCTGTTCCCAATTACTAACCAAGCACAGGCTGCTATGTTTTAAGTTGACGTGTTGCACATGTTGCTTGACAATAAATACAGTCGTCAATTCATGATATTTCTTCTGCACGATTGCTCAGAACTGTTTTGTCTTTCTGGCTTTACATCTCAGGTGATGGAGTCGTAGCTACAACCTAGATTCCATCTCCGTCCCATCATGGTGTATGGGCAGATCCTGCACCGATGCGGCCCGGACGAGAACTTCCTCAACCTGAACGTGGGCGGTTTCAAGCAGAAAGTGTCTTGCTCTTTGCTCCAGCGCTTCCCACACACTCGTCTCGGACGTTTGCTCCTCTGCAGCTCAGAGTCAGCCATACTGGAGCTGTGCGATGACTACAGCCTGACCGAGCACGAATTCTACTTCGACCGCAACCCGCGCTTCTTTTGCTACGTGCTGAACTTTTACCACACGGGTAAGATCCATCTGATGGAGGAGCTGTGTGTGTTCAGCTTCAGCCAGGAGCTCGAGTATTGGGGCATCAAGGAGCTTTACCTGGATTCATGCTGCAGCAACAAGTTCCACGAGCAGAAAGAAGGTGAAAAGGATCACGACTGGGACCGGAACGAGGATGAGCAGCTTCAAGAGAGTTTTGATTCCTCCATGGAGGAGCTCTCAGAGCTGGATAAGGATGTGGAGAAGTTTGAAGGCACCTGGTGCTCGGAGAATCGAAAGCAGCTCTGGCTGAGGCTGGAGAATCCGGGACATTCGCTCACAGCTAAGATGCTAGCTGTGGTTTCTCTGAGCGTGGTTCTGATCAGTATCGCGGCCATGTGTGTTCACAGCATGCCCGAGTTCCACCAAGTGGACGCGAACGAAAGAGCCGTGGAAGATCCGGTTCTGGCTGCATTTGAGACCTTTTGCGTGCTCTGGTTCACATTCGAGTTTGTGGTACGCTTAGCGGTAGCGCCGTGCCTCCGTAAGTTTGCCAGCAACGCTTTGAACATCATAGATTTTGTCTCGGTGATACCGTTTTATGCTACGTTAGCACTGGAAACAGCAGACGCCGAGGAAAGCGAGGAGCTGGAGAACGTCGGGAAGGTGGTGCAGATCCTGAGGCTCATGCGCATCTTTAGGATACTGAAGTTAGCGCGTCACTCTGTGGGTCTCCGATCCCTCGGAGCGACTTTGCGTCACAGCTACCACGAGGTCGGCCTCCTCGTCCTCTTCCTCTCCGTCGGGATTTCCATCTTCTCTGTGCTCGTGTACTTCGCAGAGAGAGACGACGATGAATCCGAGCTCCAGACGATACCCATCGGGTGGTGGTGGGCCACGATTAGCATGACTACAGTCGGATACGGAGACACCTATCCTGTCACGCTAGCCGGGAAGCTCATCGGAACGCTGTGCATCGTGTGTGGCCTCCTAGTGGTGGCACTGCCCATCACCATCATCTTCAACAAGTTCTCTAAATATTACGAGAGACAGAAGGCTTTGGTGGAGTCGGATCAGTACGGAAGCAACTTAAATGTTCCGATTCCGGGGATTCCTATATTCAGCATAAACGATCTTTACGCTAACGGTAATGCGATTAACTCAATTTTGGACAGTTTGTCCACCAGAAGTAGCACAGGAAGTGAAAGGGACGATAAAGACAATCAGGACAGTGAGGATGGAACTTGGGTTACTTCATGACTTTTGCTTTTTTTTATTTTTTTTTTATTAATTCCTAGCGATACAAATTAGTTAGCATCATTACAGTCTTCACACAAGCAACGTACCTCCTGCTAAAATCAGAATCAGAAGCCAGGTTGTGGAGCTAATCCCAAAGTTCCCCTAGCATCAATTTTATTTCTTCAGCTTTGTTTTCCTCTTCAGCACTAAGCATAAAGTGCTCATTTGATTTATTCTAAATTATATCAAGAATTCTCAAGTAAAGCTAACCTCTGGGTAATCATAAGCGGAGCTAGCATAAAATATTGAATTTCAATAGAACCGTATAACATATTAGCAACATTAGTTAAACTAGCCAATAATAACCAAATTAACATTCAGCTGCTAAATTCTTCTAGCTATTACACAATTGTTACACAATTACGTATATTCCAAACCTAAAACAATGTTTTTCATGCTAAACAAATACACAATTTGTGTTGCAATGAGATTATTAATCTACATAAAACAAAAGAATCTCAGAGATCTTTGAAGCGCACAACTAAGAAACAGATGCTGTTATAGGGTTTGAGTCTTAGCCATGAGATTAGCCAGGAGTCTAACTAGCTTACTACAACACTTTTTATAACATAGAACCGCCAAAAGACACGCCTTGTGTTTATCGGAACGTTTTCCAAGCACACAGTTAAATAATCAACGCCCCACCCCAACACTGAAATCTGCCCTATGAGCGAACACCAAACCTTAGCCAGCATGCTAGCTAGCTTCATGATAAACAGTTTGTTGGTAAATTTCATCTTATCAGGCGACACTTAATGGCTAATCACGGAAAAAAACATACGATAATTGTGTTTCCGAGCCTCAGTCTTCATCAAATCTCTGCCACAAAGTTTGATTATGATTTTTAGATTAAATACCATGAATCAAGTAAAATGGACATTGCAGGCAGGTTCAAGGGGTTAAAGTTCAAACTCAAAGTCGAATCTGATCAAGTGGATGTTCTTATACAAATCTGAATGCTCATCTGATTATTTTTTTAAAAGGTCCAGAAGCTCAAAATTCCAGTCACACACATGAAAAATAAATATGTGTGATTTCAGAGTCTTGTAGTGTGAACACTGGGTTTTTACGCACACTGGATGATTGGCTCACACTCTTCAGAGTGACTGTAGGACACACACATGCATAGGGTAGTGAAGGAATGTATTTTCCGCTTTAGTTCTCAGGACGACGAAGCTGTCGGAGCGCGTCCGTCTTCCCGCCTGTGAACGTTTTAATACACACTTCATCCTGACGTCCGTTCCGTCTGATCCGAACAGAACGCCTCTCCTTCTTCCACACGTGGGGGAGCAGAAACATTAAGGGTCCGCTTCACGGCACCTTGCTCAAATCTCCTCTGTGGACATCTGGGTGGAACGAGTGCATGCAGAGCGAGCTGATGTCTTCACAGCTGTGTTGGAAGGAAGCTTTAAAACCTGCTCAAATCATGACTTTGACCTTGACCTTGGGCTTTGGTCCAGGTCCGTCTATGCAAAAACCACCAGAGTGCAATGAATATCTGATGACGTGTTGTCCAGGACAACCTGGTGGGAAATAAAAGTGTTTCCTATATCAAACGTTACTGTCATTTTAATCATCCTGGGGAAATATGAAAGATTTGATAAGCCCAGATGTGGGCTTATCAAAGTTCCAGTGGGCGGGGTTTGATATTCTAATTTCCTAATATTCTAATTAGAACATATGATCGACAGTTTTATCCTATTTCCTAAGCGATAATGTTACTGGTGACCAGCATAATTAACTCTTCCACTGTGTACTTAAGACGCCGGTAGACGAAGAAGTGAAAAAAATATTCTTTAATGAATTTTTTCTCTTGATACGGTGATTGTTAGAAATGTGAAGTGGGCGGGGTCAGCAATGTAACAAAGGGTCTTTTTTTTTGTACTTCATGATGTTTTTTTGGTTTCATGTACTCATTCATACTTGCAGCTACTCACCTGCACTTCTGGGACAAGAGTCAAGTGTTTCATTCGTGTTAAACAAAAATAAAGCCCCGGTCACAATTTACGCGTAAAAACATTAGGTGGCTAAATTTGTGTAAAGCAGCATATTGTTTCAGTTCTGACTCTACATACATTTCACACCTAGGGTTAACCCTAACCCTAACCCTAACCCTAGCATTTCACACACTACAGACTTCTATCTATATGAAGATAGTCCTTATCTTCAGTGAACAAGACTTTGTATGACTTAGTCTTGATCTTTATTCAACAAGTCTTCATAAGTCTTTGTAAGTCTTCATTTTCAAAACAACTGTTCTTAACTTTTCCTAAGACTTTTAATCAACATGTCTTTGTAAGTCTTCGCCTTCCTAAGGCTTTATAAGTTTTTGGCTGCTTCGATCAAACGTGTGCTGTGAGTGCTTAAGTGTTTGTTAGTCTTCATCTGTAATCAACAAGTCTTCTTACCATTGGCACTAAATTCAAAATCTCAGCACTAATTAAGGGAATCCGGTTAAATATGGAACTTAGCGAACGTTATGACACATGGCACATGATCCAGTGGGTGGAGCTACTGTATGGCAAACACCTCTGAGGAAACACTTGTCCAAATGGCCGTCCATAACATTCCAGCATTTAGTTATGAGACCAAGTTTAATTAAAAGTGAGAAAATAGAAGTAAAGTTTTTGTACAAATGTTCATATGGCAAAATTCTAATTCAAATTTCTTTTCCTGTAAGGATGGCTGCAAAAAAAAAAGAGAAAAAAAAAAGAGGTGGTTTGCGGAGGCTTTTGCAAGGGCTGTTTTGCTTAGAGTAAACATCAGCCCAATTAGGAACGATGCCCCGCGATGTGATTATGGCTGTAAAATGTAGAATACGGCTCCAGGAGGAGAAACTCGAGCCGTCCACCATTACGCTAATGCACTCCAGGCAGATTTCATTCCCTCCCTTTGCTCTGATGGCGGGATGCAGGGTGGGCTATTAGTGGATGAAGATGAGTCTGAACGTCACAAACTGCCATCAGACTCGAGACAGAAGCGCGCGGGTGGACATGCGGCTTCAAACGCGATAGATGTGTGCGCTATGACGCCCATAAATCAGCCGTTCAGTCTGCATTTAGTGCTGAGGGACGGAAGTCTCGTCTGTCCTCTTTAAGGAAGACAAAAAATACATATATTTCAGTGTTAGTTACTGTTTTTTTTTTTTTTTTAACTGTGTGTGTGTGTGTGTGTGATGTTCCTCATAAGCATTCTTTCCACTCTCCTTCTTTCTCTCACTGTGTCCACTCATCCTTTCCCGCAGAGATTGATTTTGTGTCGTGCACCGGCGTTAGAGATGCTGAGTTACACACACACACACACACACACACACACACACACAAGTATACAGACACACACCTTAATAAATAGACAAACAAATTCCAGCCAGAAAGACACGACAGCAACAACACTACTTACACAGTAGCTGAGGTAACCCTGGACCCATAAAGATAGTTGTTCCATAAAGAAAGTAATTTCAGTTAAGCCTGCTTTTAATAGCAGTAACTCAATTAATAGCAAAATATTAGTTTTTACACGAAGCAAATGCAAATCAACAAGTTCATACTGTAAAGCATCGAAGGATTTTATAGCACAAAGACGGACAACTAGCATGTCCCATACTTAGAAAAATAACAAGTTAGCATGTTCTACAAACGGAAAAAAGGTGGGCGATGTGGTTTCCTTGCGTTTTTTTGCATGTATATACACAGGGGTGGGTAGAGGAGCCAAACAGTTTACTCAAGTAAGAGTAGCGGTACTTCAAAATAATATTACTGAAGTAGAAGTAAAAAAGTATTCATTGAAAAGATACTCAAGTACTGAGTTACTGTTTCAATCGTAATGTCCGATTAATTGTTTTAGAAATATAGAGAATATATATATTTATGATACTTATATATGCTAACATTGCAACATTCAATGAAACAGCTAAACTGACTGTGACATGTTTCCTGAGGTTAGTAGTCGAGTGTGTATGTGCTGACAGAAAAGACACCGCAGTATGAAGCTGTTCTTTTGCACTGTGTGTAAGCCGAACAGGCTTTGTACGGTATATGATGCCAGCGATGTCGGCTGAAGATTTTTTCCCGCTATGCTGCCAGTTTGTCTGTGGTCATGTGACTACATGTGGTTATTGTTACTGCGGCTGATTGGTCAAACAGAGTCATGTGATTATTGTTGCTGCGTCTGATTGGTGAAACACAGTCACGTTTATCCTAGTCATGTGTAGAATAAACGGTTAGAACAGTAACGAGTCGAGTGGAGCCGAATGTAGCGGAGTGAGAGTCGCGTTTCTTCTTCACTAATCTACTCAAGTGAAAGTAAAAAGTATGGTGCAGTAAAACTTCTCATAGAAGCTTCTTGTACTAGTACTCAAGTAGCATTTTATTGTCATTCCAACCACATACAGTTCAGTACACAGTGAAACGAAACAACGATCCTCCAAAGGGACCAAAGTGCTACATACATGCAACGACATAAATTAACAACACAACATAAGTTTTATGAGTTTTAACACGCTTTACCGGAACCAGCTAGCTGACTAAGAGATCTAATTAGCAGACTGGCTCAGATATGACAGATTACATTTTTACATTTTTAAGTTAAACTAAAAAACTATAAATTCTATTAAAAAAAAAAATACACAATAGACAACAAAGTGCACCTGCAACTGTGCAAACAAAGAGCTACATGACAAACACAACAATGTAACACGTTACAGTACTTTTTTTGTTTTGTTTTTTGTGATGAGGTATGAGTTGAGGTAGTGGGAAGAGCAGCGGTAAACAATTTCACATTGTGACGAAAAAAAAAAAATTGTCTGCAAATAGCAAGTGAAATAGATATTGTGCAGATATTGCAAAGAGCAGTTCAGGTAGGTGGGTATGAACAAATTAAGATGGTTGTAGATCAGTGTGATTGTGCATGTGTGTGTTTCATAACAGGTCGCCCTTGAAAGAAAAACCCAAGACGAATGAAGATGCTAATCACTTAGACGCAGGCGCTAAACTTTTAACGTTTATTCTAAAATGGTGACAGTGATGGTGTTTCTGGAACAGAGTGCTGTACTGCTTGTGTTCTTCTAACACACACACACACTCTCACGCACATTTACTCATCATGTCAGTCCCATCTCACACGTAGGAAATTGGTTAGCGTGTCCTGTCGCTAGCTGAGAATGGAGTGTCGAGGACGTGACAGGAAGCACGAGCAGATAAACGTAGAAGTTTGATTTGTTTCAGTTTTTTTTTTTTTTAGTTATTACTTTTTCTTTAACTCTAGTAATAAAAAAAGGAGAGAAGCCGGCTGGGCATTACGGCTAAATCTCCTGTGCTCCGGTAGCCTAAACTGGAGAAAACTTGAGTGGAATATCATCATTATTATTATTTTTTTATTCTTAAGTAGATGTGTGGGATTCAGATTCAGACCAATGATGTCATCAGTCGTGTTCACATGGCTTTCATATTTGAGTAAAATCTCGCTCTTTCAGAATGCTCTTTAAATTCAGATGCTCATGTAGCCGTTGTATAATTATAGTTAACTGTCATTTTATTACCTGCAAAGACTTGATTTTCTTTATTGCGGTTCATTACACTCCAGAGGTTTAACAGCACGTGCTTTAATCGCTGATGCGATTAAGTAAAATGGATTTTTTTAATGAGGGAGGGATAATAATCCGCACACAAGTGTGTTGGATTTGACGAGGCGTAAAAGTGACGTTACGCTCCATCGTCGCTGCAATAAACGACCAGCGCTTACAGGACAGCTCATTCCTAATCCTGTCCGTGAAGTAGCTTCGCATGTGATTAATTAGCATCGTGAATATAAAGCTTTAGAGTGTGCTGCGTTGTGTACCAAATGATATTTGAGTACATGAGGAGATGACGACTTTACAAAGACGTACTACATTAACGAGAAGAATTAGCATGGTGTAGCTCATTGAGAAACTGGATTAGCGGATGAATTAGCATTATGTTCTGTGATGTGGATTAGCACATATTAGCACACAGCTTTATTCTGTGAGCAGGAAGAATTGAAATACTTGACAGAGTACACACGGAGAATTAGCATATGTACACGTAAACCTAAAGGGATTAGCTCACATATTAGCATGTTTTACTACACACAATATAATATTGTACCCCATATAAACCAGGATGTTTAGGTTGATTAAAGAGCGACAATATGAATTATCATGTTGAATGATGAGAAGTGAGAAGATTAGCATTATTTATAAAGTCAAAAAGAATATATAAGTTAGCCTGTTTTGCGCCACAAAATGGTACATTTAGCTTGTTTCAAAAAGTAAAAAGATGGTTTACAGCATACGATTAGAATGTTTTACCGCATAAAAAGATATTAATTATGATGTAACCGGGCAATATAAATATCATTTCCTATATAAAGCCTGAAGCATTAGCTTGCTTTGGTTGGATGCGGAAAGGATTAGATGGTTTTACACTAAGAAACAGTGCATTAGCGTGCTGTACTGTGAGGACAGGAAGGACTAGCCTGTCCCATGCAGTAAAACTGAGCTTCAATCCCGACTGTCGTTCACCGTCCAGCGGCTCCCTCGTCTCCTGATGGAATCATGAATACATTTAAAGAGTAGCTTGCGTTTGCGTTCTGAGCACGAGTGACGGTAATGAATGAGTTCTTTCGACATGCTGGGAGTCTGTAAGCATCTTAGAAGAAAGCACTTTCAGTATGGGAACATCCTGGGATTTTAATAAGTAGCCTTTAAAAAAAAAAAAACTATTACTTTTAAAGGAGATGTTTAATTCTACATTAAAGCAAGCAAACAAAGAAAAAAACAGTCTGTTAATATTACATGAGTTATCAAAGAGTAATGCAGCGTCCTGAGAATCCATTATTACAGTATTTAACCATTAACTACAAACGATTATTAAAGTTTTCTGCAAAATCAGCATGTGAGCTCTGACCGCAGCACAACTCGCACTGACGGCGTAATCGTTTCTATAGTAATGGCTCATTCACACAAACCACATCAACTAAAAAGTTCTGTAGAAAGACATGAATAATTAATGGAGTCTCCGGTGTCAGCACTTTTTTTTGTGGATTCTTGTTAATATTATTATAATATTATACACAGTAATACGGTAAATTATAATCAATTATAACAGAGTGCTAACAGTAGCTCTGATCTCTCTCTCAGGCATGTCTCATGGGACATATTGCTAATTCTAAATGATTTTACAACATTATGTATATATAAAAAAAATTTTTTTTTAAAAATAACTCAACACCAATTAAAACCTTTATCACTATTAAAAAATGATGCCCACAGCAACATCCTGGGCATTTTTACACTCTCATGTGTTCATTATAACATTTCATAACATTTCATTCATTATAAATCTTAAATTAATTATAAATCTTATAGAATATATATAAGAAATATTAAAGATATTTACCCACTCATGCTTAGGGAAATATTAAATAATGACAATATTTAATCTTGCAGATGAACAGTTTTTTATATTAAAAACTAAGCTTTATATATATATATATATATATATGATATTATGTTATACTTCTGAAATATTTCCATAGCTGCATGATTCTGCTACAAACTGATGTCACTCAGCACTGAGATGCGGTTCATGAGGATTATTGATTCCTTAAGCTGCACTCTGATGATGCTGGACATCATAACCCATGATGCATTTATGGTTAGAAAAAAGAACATTTGAATCCATTTACCGAAAGGGATTTTGTTTGCAGCATTTATTATTATTTTTTTAAAAGCTGATGCAATTTGGCCAACCACAAAGTGGCATGCGAATACAAAAATCAATACCGGTCTGATATTTAAGTTGGTCATTTACAGTGATGGCCTGCTTTTACCTTATTTTATGTATTTGAAATGTATCTGATTCCGAACCTGAAACCTGGTCTCGGTTCATGTTGCTCTCAGTTCATACAGATGATCGGTCTGTTCCCTTTTTAGTTGGTGCGCAGGGCAGATGGGTGGCAGAATTTTGTGGAGCACAACACATGTAAATGTATGGAAAATAAAGCAATGCAAAACATATATGTACTAATAATGGGCTCGCTGGTCTTTAGTTACACTAACCGCCCAAAAGTTTGGGCGAATTTCCTTGCTTAGTGAGTTATTTTCTACATTCTACAACAATACTTGGGGATTTCAAAATTATGAAATAACACATACAGTATTGTGTGTCGAGTGCGTTTGTAAAACCCAACGAGCTCCATGATGAAACTGTCTCTCATGAAGACCTTCCCAGGAAAGCGAGACCAAAACTTACTGCTGCAGAGGAGAAGTTCATTTAGAGTCACCAGCCTCAGAAATCACCAATTAACCTCAACCAGCACCTCTGAGCTTGAGTCTACGTGAAGAAGCCTACAGTTTCCATCTTTCTCCATCACCGCTAGGTGTCCTGTCAGTTTGCTGTACTCCTACTGGTGGAATTTAGGAAAACTTCATAGCAGCAATGCTAACACTGACTTTAACCAGTTGGGCTTTGCTAACCACTGTGCTTATTTATTAAATTTTTTTTTAACCAAGTCTCCAACTCAGAGTTTAATTTAAGTGTTATTTTAGTTGTATCAAGCCTTTTCATAGCAAACAACCAACTCCTCTAACGGAAAATGTGATATTTGGTTAGTTTTTATATTATCAGTCAAGATACTCGTTTCCCTCATAACACGGTTCTGACACGTGAATGCTCTTACAGTACTGTACGTGTGTCCAGGGCCGCCGCTCGGGCAGCGGTCAGAGTCAATCTCATAACTTTTCTGTCGCTTGCACTGAGCCGTAACCGCTTTGCTCACTCTTTAAATTGAGGAAATCACACATCAAGGTTAATGTTGTGCGGCTCAATGCATAAGCGTCTAATTAACACCTGTAATTGAGCTGCAGTGAATGAAAGGAAGTGTGTAAACCCAGTAACACCTTCACCGTTACAGCGGTGCATCTGTAATGGAACATCTGGCAACCTCATCCAAACACGTGAGAAGCAAGAAACACTGAGGTGTGAGGAGTAATGAGGAGTGTAGAATACGGAAGAGTGTGTGATAATCAGGTGCACAGATCACTGACAATTCTACTGAATACTGAAATGTACGGTCAGCACCAGTCTGTGGAGTAGAGCAGTGAATGAAACACGGTGGTGCGTGGAATACTGGAGTGCATGGAACATCAGTGTGTAGAGCGTGTAATCAGCGTTATTCTGATTAGAATGGATTAGTGAAATACAGTGGAACCTCGGATTGCGAGTAACGTGGTGTACGAGTGTTCCGCAAACCGAGCAAAGATTTTTAATAAATTTTTCATCGGAAACCGAGCAAGTATTAGTTTACGAGCACCGAGTATCTCTCTCACCTTTTCTTTCTTGCGTTAAAACGGTGTTTCCGTTGTGTGTGTTTGTTGTGAAACTTAAAAAGCGAGGTGGGGAGAGGGAGGAGGAGTGTAAAACGAGGCGAGGGAAGGGACTAATTCCACACACACACACACACCCACGGAGCCTGCGCGCACCAACGGAAACACTTATCTGTCGGGATTAATTTGTACTTTTTTTTAAAGGTAAAGTGCATATTAATTTGTTTTATTTTCATTTTATAGATTGTATTAATTTTTTTTATGTATTTATTTTTTGGGGCTGTGGAACGAATAATTTGAGTTTTCATTATTTCTTATGGGAAATGATGATTTGGTTTACGAGTGTTTTGGAACATGAGCCCACTTCCTGAACGAATTATGCTCGTAATCCAAGGTTCCACTGTATACTGAATACTGAAAGGTGTAGGATGATGATTAAAATGTACAGAATACTCGAGTGTATGAAAGAGTACTGAATATGGGATACTGACGTCTACAGAATCCTGAATCCAGCTTCCTAACTGGGAAATTCACTGTGCTGTAAAGTACATGTAACAAATAATTGAATTTTAATCTTACATAATCTGGTCTACAGAATACTGAAGTGTGGGAAATAACAATGTGTATGGAAAACTGAA
The DNA here is from genome assembly GCA_030347435.1 of Clarias fuscus. Taxonomy (NCBI): domain Eukaryota; kingdom Metazoa; phylum Chordata; class Actinopteri; order Siluriformes; family Clariidae; genus Clarias; species Clarias fuscus. The sequence goes on from CM059211.1 coordinate 38,727,816, forward strand.
GCGTACTCAATACTGAGACATACGGAGTAGTAAAGTATACTGAGTTGTAAGGTGCATGGAACATGGGAATGTACAGCATGTTTATGAATACAGAAGAATGAAAAGTGTGGAATTCCTGCAGTCTGAAGGTGTTCGATCCCATTAACACCTTCACTATAGACATGAAAATCTAAATATCTGGCAAGATGTTATGATGTAATTGCAATGACCTCATGATGTCCTGCATTGATGTTAGTGTATTAAATTTAACACAAGGAGCTAATCTGTATGTCCCCTTACTCACACACACACACACACACACACACACACACACACACACACACACACACACACACACACACACACACACACACACACACACACACACGCAGGGAGCCGCTTGGACAAAGACCTTGTTAGTGCTCTCACCGGGAACATGGAGACTCTGCGCCAGGTTGGCACTGTGCCCCCAAAATAAAGATCATTAACTGGCCCCTGTTCATTGGCTTCCCAGGGTTTCTGTAAAAACACAAAGACATCTTTTTTCAACCTGTGAGTTCAACCTGTGCATTATTTTTAGAGCCGTCTTCCTGTGTGATGTTTCTGACGTGTCTCAGACACCGACGTCTTTTAATCCTCTGCGTAACAGCAGTGTGTTCTGTCCTGCTTCATGGCAAGACTTGTGATTTACTGTGCAAATTATTATCTTATTCTTTAATTAGCAGGAGAGTGTCAAGCGTACAGACTAGTGAAGTGTGTATTTATATTAATACTGAGGTGTACAGAATACTGGAGTCGAGGGGATGCTGTGTGTGTGTGTGTGTGTGTGTGTGTGTGTGTGTGTGTGTGTGTGTGTGTGTGTGTGTGTGTGTGTGTGGAATACTGAGGTGTTTAAGGAAAGCTGAATTCTACAGAGAAGTGAAGTGTGTAAAATAACTGGTGTGTCTGGGACAGTGAAGATTTCAGGACTCGCCAGATTACAGTATACTGAACTGTACGGAATACTGAGGTGATGACGATGAAGTGAAAACTGAAACACGCAGAATAGTGAAGAACACACACTGCTCGGCCAAAGGAAAAGTCGCACACTCTAATATTGAATTCGACGCATTTTGCTTGGAATACGGTCATGGCATTGTTTCAATAAGCTTATGTGATGTCTCAACATTTATTTCCATTCCTTGAACCAATCTGATTTATCCTGCCCTCGTCATCCTGGAATATGCCCGAGCCATCAGGGAAGAAGAAATCCATTGATGGAAAAACATCAGACCGTCAGCTGACTGGCACATAATGTTGCTGATCCTAGACGTGACCAACAGAAGCAATCCCAGATCATACTGTACCACTGAACGCTACAGACTTGTCCAGCAGGCACTAGGCGTGATGGGTGCATCACTTCATCCGCCTCTCTTCTTACCCTGGCGATGACCATTGAGTTCTCTTTTGTTCGTGAGTGTGAAAATGCTGTTTTTTTGTTGTTTTTATTTTTCACGATTTTATTTCACTAAACGTTTAAGTGAACACCAATGACGCTCACTCAGGATGTCTTTCCAGCCCAACCTGATGATGCTGGGTCACCGCCACCCTTACAGGTTTTAATAAAAACATTTTACAGCTTACTTAGAAATTTTCTTACTTGTTTTCTTTCCTTGTTGCAGGACAATAAGTCGACCCTCCTCCAACAGAGTAACCTCTTTGCCACGACCACAGGATATGTCCTCCGACATGGGTATTTCAGTAGCGAGGCGCTCCTCAATGCATCAGGTACGGTTAAAGAACTTGTTTCATTAGCAGAACTACTGTTAGGAACCTCCACTAGAGGTCACTGTTCCCTGTCTTTTTGTAGTTTTGTTGGCCGACTCAGTTTCCCAGAAGGCACCTCGGTCAGGTGATGAGGGCTCACCTGAACCGAGGCGGCTCATTAAAGTTTCTATAAATAGCAGTTTGTTCTGGGAGACTGGCTCGAGCATTGTTTGTTTGTTGGTATGTTTTGCATTACCGTCATGTGGGCATTCCTTTTTGTTTGTTTCTTTGAGTTGACCACCACCTAGACCCATGACAACTACATTAATCACTGCAGTAATTATCCAGTGGAAGGCTTTTACCCAACTGCTTAGTTGAACCCAGGTGGTGACTTTTATCTGGCCGGTTTCTATAGAATACTTGCATGTACAGACTACTGGATTGTACACTGAATAATGAAATGTTTGTTTAACTCAAGTGTATAATGGCATAATGTTGTGAAAGAAACACTGCAGTGTATGGAATACTGGAGCACATGGTATAATGGAGTGTATGAAATACTGAGGAGTACAAAATACTGAAGTGTGCATACGATGCTTACAGTACACAGTATGTATGGAATGCTGAGGTGTGCTGAATGCTGAGTAGTGTGGAACTGTATGTTGGAGTATAGAGAACACTGAGACATACTGAATACTGAGGTGTAGGGAAGAGTGATGTGTAATGAATGCTGAAGTGTACGGAATGTTGAGGGGTACGGAGTACTGAAGGTTACAGAATGCTGAAGTGTGAGGAATACTGAAGAGTACAAATGATAGTGAAGTGCAGAAAATGCCCAAGTGCATGTACAAATGTACAAATTCCTCAAGAACCATATTGATTATTGAGTATTGTGACGTGTTGTACTAATCACTGATACCTGCTTACGTGAAACACGCACACACCCCCACAGGCTTATTTTTGTGCTGAGTTTTCCAGGCATCAGTGTCGATGCGCCACAAGCTTCCAATCCGATTAGGATGGCGAGTCCCGAATCTTTGCTATCGGGTCGCGTAGCGGATGACGCACGCGAAGACGAACTCTCCATCAGATACCAAGTTCATCTGGAGTTCAGCATAACAGAGACAAGCAGAGGACACTGCGTTTTCCTTCTCACGCCCCCCCTGAGGAGTGTGTGAGTGTGTGTGAAAGAGCAAGACACAACGTACGCGGGAGATGGTCAGGAAGAGCCGGAGGTGTGAGACGTGTGACACACTCGTCCCTGAGCGAAGAGTCGAGGGAAACGTTGTGAAAGGTGAGTCAGTAAGACACACCTTAACTTCAGTCCATTTCATGTCCATCGTTATTCCAGGTGAGCCTCTTCTACATAACACACACACACACACACACACACACACACACACTTGATAAAACCACAGTTGCCCCAATACATTAAATTGTATTAGATATTTTATAGTGTAGTATGCAGGGTGTAGAGTGACGCTACTGTAAGTAGTGAATAAAGTAAACAGACTGGGATCGGGAGCTGTCACAGGACCGCTGGATGTGAGTTGGGAAGTTTTTTTTTTCCCCCCCAACTTAAAGGTGGGAGAAAACTGCAGATGGAAGATGGGAAGAACATTTCTTCTGTTTTCACAGACCCCATCATCATCATCATCATCATCATCATCATCATCATAAGAATTCTGTCCTCCAAGTGTGTTACGCTGCCCCCAGTGGCATGTGAGCGAACAATTCGAAAAGATGCGCTCAGCTGGCATCACGTGGTCCGGAGGAAACACGTGACAGTCTTCAGCCCTTCCTGACTGACTGACTGGGAGTAGTAGCCATAATGTGGGAGCCGCCTAGTGACGATTGGGGTGGGGTATTGGGTACGACTAAATTAGGGAGAAAATCAGGGGAAAATAATAATAAAAAATATATATACAGCATATTTAACCGCTAACTAGCTAGCTAAGGTGCTTCTCTCAGAACAGTGTAAATAGCTAATTGTGGTGCTGTTTTAATCTAATGTGTACACACACTTCATAAAGCCATAGTTAAACACCCATAGCAAAGAAACTCCAAGATGATATCTCATGTTAATCTCTTCTTTTTCTCCTACACAGAAATGAGCCATCCTTGAGACTTGAATGAGATTTTGGCGTTTTCTGCATCTTCTCATGTGTCCCATTACCTCTAAATCTCAGAGATAGTTCATATTTGTCTCATGTGCGACTCACATATTTTTTGATCCCCAAAGCAGACAGTGCTTGTAAACTGTGCGTTTGGGTTTTCTGATATGTCGTATAGAATTAGACTCATCATTACTATTAAAAAAAAATGACATTTTACTACTACCGGAATGACGACGCAAAAATGTAGAACTCAGATCTCAAATGCGCGTATTGATATATGTTATGTCCTTGATATAAAATGTATGTTTGCTGACAGAGAGAGTTTTCATCACATGTCGCACATCAGACTGCATAGTTAATGTATTCATTCTTCTTCTTCTTCTTCTTATTATTATTATTATGGTGACACATGATCTTATAAATCTGTTCTAGTTCTTGCCTACTGTAAAAATTGCTCAGTCATGTGTGTATAGTTAGTTAAAATGAAATAGGATTTAGGTTCTTTATATTGCCTAGGTTGTGCTGAAGAAATGAAAAACCCACCAGTTACAGTATATTACATACAGTATATGTACACCAAGTGTCCCTAGCTGATCAACATGGCTAACCTTTTACGATTGTGTACACCTTAATGAATTTATTGAAAATGAAACTGGCAAATCGTAAACTCACTTTACATTCTGTATAAACGTCATTACCGTTAAAGAACTCGAATACAATGTACAGAATTATTTTTTATGTTTAGAAGTGAAGCAATGAGATGATGTTTGTGTTCAGTGATTTCTGTATACACTTATCATTTAAGGCCAAACCTATCATTGATTATACGTGTATGACTGAATGTTCAACATTTTTTCATGGCCATCCCAATTAAGCCTACAGTACATGCAGACTCTAATAAAGACATCATTTCCCACAATTTCTCCCACACCTGCTCCAAGCCTGCACGTGTTTAAGGTGCCAGTGTGTTAGAGCAACGCGCAGGGCGTCGCCAGGCCTCGGTGTCAAGTCAGCAAAAAACACTTTACCAAGCATCATCCATCCAGACGCCACCTACTGTGCCTGCCGCAGATAAAATGAAGGAGAAGACCAAGAAGAAGACAAAGCGGAGGTTGAAGGTGGGTTTTTACTTTTTTTGTGTCAAATTTAAAATAACGTAAGTGCCTAGTTATCATTGACAAGGAGTCAGAATGTAAGTCAAAACCACAGAGTCTGTGGCCAGAAACATGTAGTAGATTTTAGCTGAAAATCACACATCTTACGTTTGTTCTTAAATTGCAAAAGGAATTCAAATGCCACCTGTGGGTGGTTTAGCACGTGGATTAGCATGTCTAGGTAACTAACAGTAGTGAGGTTAAAAGGTGTTGTGTTTGGTTGTTTGTTTTTTTAATGGTAAAAATCAGTCAGACGATTGCAGTATTATTATTAGGCATAATAACCAGTGTGGTTCGACATATTAAGTTACTTTTTACTTTTTTTTTACTTTTATATGTTACTATATAATCAGTTTTTGCAAACCAGTAGTTTTATTATAGCGTGTTCAGTGTTTAACAGTAGTTACCAGAACATGTACCTTTAGAGACATCAGTTAATTATATTCTATAATTAAAGACCACTATATTTGTTTGTGGAAAGGTTATCTTGGTCATTATATATACTTTACTTTTATCGGGTTATTTTCAGAAGCATGCCACCCCAGAAACCTTCCAGGAGAACAAGAAATTCAACAAAGAAAATGCAGGAGAAGTCACGTCAAGTCGGCTTTATTGTCACTTCAACCATATACAGTTAGTATAGAGCGAAACTAAACAACTTTCCTCCTGGACCGAGGTGCTACAGTACACACAACATCAATTTACAACAGAAAACTAACTAGCAAACTTAGAAATCTAATCAGCTGGCTAGCTGAGACAAGACAAATTTACAACATAAATTAACAACAACAACAACAACAACAACAAACTAACTATAACAGGGAACCTGGGATTTTTTATTTATTAATTTTTATTATTTTTTTTTACAAAAGAGACAACATAAAGTACACATTCAGGTTCTAGAATCTACAGTATATTAGCACCACATCATCAGTCAGGTAACTTTCCCAGGCATTGACCTGTTCCTGTAGCCTTTACATACAGCAAGCAACCCATTTCTTTGTATTTTGCACATTTAAGTTTATTTCATTTATATATTTATTTTTACGCATGGGCTTGATTTACAAATTACAAATAATCTAATAGTAAACTGTAATATTATATAATAAACTGTAACTGTAATATTTTTAAACATTGTTAACCTGCTGGTTTTAATGTTGTGTTGGACAGAGGTCAGCATGGACACTGACTGGTCTCAGGTGCTGCTAGTTGTGGCTCATCACTGTATTGGATTTTTGATATGTGAGAAAAATATATAATATTTCTCGTTTATATTTTATTTTAATCTCATTAGGGACTCGTATATGTGTCAGATCCCCTGGCCTGATCTCTAAGGTTTGAATTTTTTCCTGGCATCCTATGTTTACATGTCTGTTCGAGCACATGGTGTTTGTTTTTGTTTGTGTCCGTGTCTCTGTGATGTCACGATCATCCCTCCCACTTCCCCTCTATTCTATTAAGATGATTTTACTCACCTGTCCCCCTCGTTTTCGTTGTAATTACTTGCTCTATTTATTCCCTCTTGTCTGTTGTTCCATGTTGCCAGCCGGTTTCCTCCTGTCCTGTCCTACATCTAGGCATTTGGCAGACGCCCTTATCCAGAGCGACTTACATTTTTTTATCTCAATATACGTCTGAGCAGTTGGGGGTTAAGGGCCTTGCTCAAGGGCCCAACAGGGACAACTTGGTGGTAGCGGGACTTGAACCTGGGACCTTCCGAACCGTAGTCCAATGCCATGTCATCTGCTTCTTAAGTAAGTCTTGGGTTGTATCTCAGTTGTGTCTCTTTGTTTCTACTAAATCAGCTTTAGGAGAAATAGAAAAGACAAATTCAAGCTTGTAATGAGACAGCTCAATTTAGTCTCATGAGACAAGAAAAAGCTCATTCTGAGTAACAAAATTTTGCTTTGGGAATTGACGCATACAAAAGTAAAGGTGCCAATACTTAATATCATGGTGACAATTCTGTGGCCAATCAATGATGCATGTTATTTCTTCCTTCATCTGAGTGCTAATCTGTCCGAGCGCTAATCTGTCTGAATGCTAATCTGTCCGGGCGCTAGGCTTTTTCTGCGAGCTCAAATTGTGTGTAATAAAGGTCACATGATATCACAGAGTTAAACGGACTAAAACAGCCAGCGAGCTGCAGTAGGAGGCGTCTCTCAGAACACTGTGAGTACGGTGCAGTAGTGCTGTTTTAATCTGATGAACACACACACACACACACACACACACACACACACATGCAGGCTCGTGAGGTGTGTTCATGAGGGTCGAATTCTGTCCCTTTAACATTTAGTATCATCTTTAATCTTTTTGTCACCCAGAGGAAGTGTGTGTGTGTGTGTGTGTGTGTGTGTGTGTGTGTGGGTAATGAGGTGTGAAATTAACCCTCAGTGTGCACTTTTACCTGTCGATGTGTATCAAGTGTCAGTACACATTGTGTGTGTGTTTTATAACTCAAATTTATACTGTGTGTGTGTGTGTGTGTGTGTGTGTGTGTGTGTGTCGGAGAATATGTAACCTGCATAGTCCTCCTTTCCAACACCTTCCCTTTCTTTCTTTCTTTCTTTTCCTCATGCATCCGTTTTTTCTTTTTTTTTTTTTCACTTGAAGACAGTTTGACATACAGACACCGAAAGACTGAGGAGACAAAGAAACAGAGACCGAGCTTTTTAGACAATGAGACAGAAACAAAAGAAACAGAAAGACAGACAGACAGACAGACAGTGAGACTCAGACAGATAGAGACAGACAGAATGACAGACGGATAGAGAGACTGAGGATGAGGCAGAGGAAGAAACAGACAGACAAAAAAAGAGAGGGAGAGAAATCAAAACAAACAGATGGAGATGAAGTAAAATGCAGAGAAAGTAAGAGACAGACAGACAGACAGACAGACAGAAAGACAGATCAGAACTCGTGGACATTTCTTTTTCTTTGTTATTTTAGAATATTCCAGACTCGTGTTCTCTTCCATTCCATTACGGTCTCAGGTTTGGTTAACACTATTAGGGACACGTGTTTGTCCTGAACAGTCACTCTCTCACACACACACACACACACGCACACACACACACACACACACAGGAAAACTACAAAAGTAGCAAGATTATCAGGATTCCCCAAATAAATCCACAGAGATGGAAAATATTCCAGAAGGTGTGTGTGTGTGTGTGTGTGTGTGTGTGTGTGTGTGTGTGTGTGTGTGTGTGTGTCAGAAAGAGAGATTGGAAGGAGAGAGAGTGAGGGGTGTTTACAGGTTTTCTTAATTCACAAACAGCATCAACTTTAGTTCACACACACACACACACACACTCCTCACTAATGTTTAAACCGTGTCATTAAGCCCAACTCGGGAGCGGCAGCGTGCAGCTCTCCACACACTCCCTGCTTCCTCACCTCATTAAAAACAAACAATACGGTTACATTCATAGCCAAACACTTAACACATGGAAATATTAACGTCTATCAAAAATGAATGTTAAACAGAAACGTCCGTGTGTGACATCAGAGGCGTGATGACATCATTCAGCGTGACTCTCTCTTCTCTCAGCGTGACCCAGGGCTGAGCTCCTGGGTGTTGGCGGTGTGACCTGTTTGTTTTGTTTGTTTGTTTTCAGATGTCCCGTATCGCGCATGCTTTTACTTTCGGGAGTGTTTGCAGGTTTTTTTTTCCCCCTGCATGATTCATTTTTCATATATTAAAGGTTAAGGCTTTTACACGCTAAGATAAGGTTCTGGTTCGGCCGGGTTATATTTTTTTTATTATCTGGTTCTTTACACACACAAGCACTTCACATATTTAACGATACCGTTGAAAAAACATTACGGAAACTCTCGTCCCTGTCTCACTTGAACAGCCCTCATTTATTATATATGTGAACCTCGAGGGACGTTCAAGTCAAACCAGGACTAAGTGTTCCGTTTGAGCAGAATATTTTTCATACAATTGTTTATACTAAACTCAAACCAGACGTACACACACACACACACACACACACACACACGGCTGTTTATAAACGACTCTTGAGATCTTTGTTGATGTCAACAATGTTTATTGTGTTCACCTGCTTATTGCTGTCTTCATCTCTCCTCCATAAAATTTGTCCCGCCCTCTCTCGCTCTCTGTCTCTCTCTCTCGCTCTCTGTCTCTTTGTCTTTATATCTCATTCTCTCACTTTCTTACTCTCTCTTTGATTGTGTTCCTCTTTCAGTCTAACTGTCTCTGTTTCTCTGTCTATCTGTTTTTGTCTCTTTTTTCTCTCATCTCTCTTTCTGTCTTCTCATCGACCTTCCTCTCTCTCTCTCTCTCTCTCTCTCCTCCCAGAGGAATTTTAAGACATTTATTTGTCTTATTAATTTTTTATATGAAATATTTTTTTTACAGTATCATTTACTTTATCTTCAGTGAGCTCAGGATCAGGAGAATCTGTGTTTGTGTGATATTTATTCTTTTATTCAAAATGTTTTTGTTGTAAGCAGAAATAAGCATTTCCTCTGTATCAGTTCAGTGATTTTATAAATGCAACACATTTATATTAAAAAAAAAATACATAACATGAAGGTAAAAACAATATATGAAGTGTTAACTTCATTTTAGATGTCAAAAGGGTTTTGTGGCTCTCGGTGTTTTCTTTTCTGAGGGATTCGGCTCCGAGTGGCTCTTTTGGTGTTTAAGGTTGCCGTCCCCTGCACTAGTCTGCATATTTATTGTTCTGTATTAGTGTAGTCAGTCTATAGGCCACACCTCCTGTTCACTACTTAAGCCACATGATCAGCACCATTATCATCACTGTGGGCGTGTCCTCAACCACATGCCCCCTTCAGTATATAGGCCTTACGACACTCAGAACTGTCATACCATTACCACTGTGGGCGTGTCCCAAACCACACACACCCAAGTCTGCGTACAGTGCACATCATCAGTCCACAGTGGGCGTGTCCCAACCCCCCAACCCCCCCCCCCCCCCACTGAGGGCGTGTCCCAGACCACACACCCAATTCCCTGTATAATGCACGTTATCAGTCCACAGTGGGCATGTCTCTAATCACACACCTGGTTTTTGTACAGTGCACAGAACCACACCCTCTATTCACTGTACAGGCCGCCTACTGTACATCCCATTATGTGCATTTCCCAAACCACGTACCTGAGTCCCTATTCGGGTTTCATAAAGACACCAGCGTTGAAGACGTGAACGTTCCCAAACCAAAAAAACATGAACGCTAATATGAGGAAATTTGTTTGGAACACCTGCAGTCCTCTTTTATTACTTAAAAAAAACAACTCGGTGCCAGTGTATCTATACGATCCGTAAGAAATATTGCCGCATTGATTTTTCGCCCTGGCTCTAATCCCTCAGGACGGGGAAGAGTAATGATACATTTATGATGCGGCTTGGTGTCCTGGTGTGGAAAGAGACAGCTCCTTAAATCCCCGCTTTACTGCCTGTATTTTATGTTGTATATTTCAGATAAAGTTGAGAGCATGTCAGAGATAACGGATGTCTCTTTGAATAATCTCCTCGTCCTCATCTCTATTAGTGCTGAAATGAGAACAGGTCTTGGACGAGGGTTCGGATTTTTGGACCGGATTCCTGCAACGTCGTTTACTGAAGTTCCTTAATGTGTCCTTGTCTTCTGGCGCTTATTGAATAAAAAAAGCACGCTGCCAGAGGTCATTGGTGTGTGTGTGTCAGTGTATGTGTGTGGGAGAGAGAGAGAGAGAGAGAGAGAGAGAGAACTGCTGCAATGCAGGGATCTCTGATCCTGAGCCATCGCTAATCGCTTGAACACTTTGGCAGCGTAAGGGAAACGCGCGGCCGTCCATCAGCACCAAAACACTGAGAATCAGCCCTCCATTAGACTCCATTAGCAAATAGTAATTACTCAGCACACACACACACACACACACACACAACCGCTTGAGATGTAAGACTAATTTCACTAATAGTAATTTGTACCAATAAGCCCCGCCTACAGAGTTTGACTGATAACACAAATGGCAGATATGATTGCAAAAAAAGGTTGAGTTAAAATAAAATGGAGGAATTGCTTTTTTTTTTTTTTTTTTTTTTTACACATTTTTGCTTGGATTGTGCAAATTATTAAAAAATATATACAAATAATGCAAACACAGTTGACTGATTTATTTCTCGTAATGCACACTTTTACAGATACAAGGTTGACTTAGCATCCTCTAATTAGCATCAACATTTGTCCAGAAATTTCTGGTATTCCGCACAGACCAAGATTAGCATTAGCATTAGCAATCTGTGAAACGTTGCAGTTGAAAGTGCTGAAATTAACATGACAGGTTTATTCTTGGGCGCGCGGTTCGACTTAGTTGTGCAGTTTGTCGTCTCCGTCGTGTGCGCTTGGTCCTTTTTCTGCGGTCGTTTGCTGAAATGTTCGAGCCACTGGAGAAACAATAAACTGCCTCTTTATCCTGCAATACTGTATGTATTTGCACAAGATGCAGGCTGTGTCTCTGAAGGATTAGATTATAATGTCTCTTACAGCACAGCACTGTTGAGTTCAGGATGCGTTTTTTTCCGGAGGTGCTAATGAAGGTGGTGTGTTATAAGAGAAATGAAGCTAAAGCTTATTATTCTTCTCAAACAGCCCATTTATTTGTCACACCACAGCAGTCCCCATAAAGTCAGGTACAATTTATATCTATCAAACAATATTATGTAGATCTTTTTTTTTTTTTTATCTATTGATAGTTGCATTCAAAATTGTGAAACATCGGTCGAATGTCGAATTGTAAAAAACAATTCAAGCAATTCAAGGGGGATGGTTGTCGTACTCATTCATATTAATCGTTCTTTTTAAACTAATTTTAATTGTTTAAGTTAACCGTACTCAATATGATTAATAACTTTGGGCATTAGGGTTTACAGTGTATTATGGCATTTCAAAATCTATTTTTGACCCTTTTGCACCCCAGCATGTAGGAAAAAATTAAGTCTAATCAAAGTCTAATGAAAAAATAAAACCTCTTCTTTAAAATTGAGAATGAAACACAAATTAGGTAAAGAACTCGTCTTTTATAATCATTAAAGCTGTCAGTCATTTCAAAAGTGTGTGTGTGTGTGTGTGTGTGTGGGGGGGGGGGGGGGTTGTGTTTTTATCCTGGGGCTTTATTAATTTCATCTCGGCCATAAGATCCATGGAGTGAATATAATAGCTGATGAAATGAGTTCTGCAGTGACTGCACTGTTAACGAGAATGTCTCGTGCATGTTAATAAAGACACACACACACACACACACACACACACACTTGTATTGTACTTGTGGGGACCACAGTCCTTAGATTGATGTTTTACTCATAAAAATTGCACTCACCATAAAATAAAAGGAGGTGTGGCCTCTGTGCATTAGTCTATGTGAGGGGGTGTGGCCTCTGTATTTGTTCTAGTGGAGGGGCATGGCATCTGTGCCTCAGTGCCAGTGAGGGGTGTGTGTGGGTGTGGCTTTTGTGTCTTAGTCCCAGTGACTGGGTGTGGCTTTTGTATCTTAGCACTAATAAGGGGTGTGTCTTTTTGTGTCAGTGCCAGTGGTGGAGTGTGGCTTCTACATCTTAGCACTAGTAAAGCGTGTGTCTTCTGTCTCAGTACCAGGGAGGGGGTGTGGCTTCTGTATTCTACTGCTATGTAGTAACAGGTGTGGCTTCTGTGTCTCAGCGCTACTGTAGTTAGGGGGTGTGGCTTCTGTGTCAGTGCTAGTGAGGGTTGTGGCATCTGTGTCTTAGCCGACATGAAGGAGGTGTGGCCAGTGTATCCTTGTTTTAGAGAGGGGGCGTTACATCTGTGTCCTTGCCCCATTGAGGGGTGTGGCCTGTGTTTTGATTCTTGTCCAGGGCTACTAAAGAAAGCTGAGCTCTTTTTTTCTGTCTCTCTCTCTCTCACACACACACACACACACACACATATTATATATATACACACGTACTATATATATTCATACACACATGAAACCACATCTATCATACCCACTGAAAATGTATTTAATTTAATATCATTTATTTTAACAGAATAATTAATTTCCCTCTTTGTGACTCTTCTTTGAATAATCATGTTTGTCTCGTTGTCTTGATTCTCAGTCGCACACAAACTGCAGTGTTACTGATGACTCCTGCGTGAGCCTCAGATCATCCAGATTTACAGCACATTCACTAATTGCTGCAGTAAACTGCACACACACACACACACACACACACACACACACACACACACATACACACACACACACACACACACACACACACACACACACACACACACACACACACGGGAACAAAGGTAATTAAAGCTTTTAATTATGCAGAATGCCTGGGAAAACCGAACGGGACAAGAGAGGAGAAGAGCTCGTCTTTCAGAGGGAAATCTGCTCATCACGTACTCGTCACATTTTGGATTCTGCTTGATAACGAGACACGTCAAGCACAGTTGTTCGTCACAATGTCAAAGGAAGCGCTTTTATTCCAAACTCAGGAATAAATGAATCCCTAAAAATAACATAAGCTCAGTCAGCATCATTGTGTTAATAAAAGAGCAGGGAAAAAGCAATTTAGCAAAATTAGATCAATAGAATGTTTTTTTTCTTCTCCCTGTAGTAAATAATACTCTATAGACTGTTCCAACTTTAGCTTAGCTAATTGAACAAATCTAATAAATAAATTAAATCTAAATCTGGTGAGTCATTATTTTAAAATCAACACACTATTTAGATCACATAGCTCAAAGAGATAGCAATAAAGAGCGTATTAATAACTTTACAAGCATTACTCTTGCCTTATATTCAAAACTAGCTAGCAAAATGTGCTAACGTCACATCAGACTTAGCTTTCCATGTAACACGTTATATTTTTGCTTCAACTTCGGTCTAGATGTCTTTGTAGTTACAATTGTGCTAGTACATAGTTTTGAAGTAAATGTGGTTATACAAAGCTAGTGATGTGTCTAGTCTGTTTAGAAAAATCTAGTTTGATGTTAAGCCTGTATAAGAGTGTTAGTGTTAGTCTCTTTAGCAAAGTGTAATCGGTGTACTTACAGATTTTAAATTGTTATTCAAAATGCTAGTTTGCTGTTTAGCTTGGTTAATGCTTGGTTAGGTAATAATTATCTAGGCAACTGCTAGTTTGCTAATAGTATCTTGTTAGCTTATGTGCTAAACGCTGTGAGCTATTACTATAAAACTAGTAACCAATTGTACAGTAAGATGCTAATGTGTTTACTGTAATGCTAAACTGTGGCTTAGCATGATTTCTGTGGTTACTACAGTAATAAAATTAAGCATAACTATGTTAGTATACAGTAAGTCATGTAACTTGTAAGTCATGAGCTTCAGATGATCCCATGCATCTTATAACATTCTCATATAAATAATAGATACTAGATCTAATTTCTCCAAATTTCAACGATGCACTTATAAATGTATTTATAATTAGTATTGCCAGATTTACTTTCTCAGCAAAACCCTCTGGAGAATATTAAAGTTCAGTAGCTGAAGGTTGTTGGGCCCTATGTTAAAAAACAAAAGAAACAAAAAAGAAGTCAGTCAGTCTGAGATTAATTAAGATGAAGTACATTTTTGTAGCATTAGTGCTCCCGCGAGAGCCGTCCAGGTTCTCAATAAAGATGCTGTTTGAAGGCGAAGGGAACTCGGGACCTGTAAATGTTTTCGGTACTAAAGGAAGGGAGAGAGAGTGTGTTCGTGTGTGTACAGGATGTGTGTGTGTGTGTGTGTGTAGGTATGTGTTTGAAAGAGAGAGAGAGAGAGAGAGATTATCAGTCATTTTTTTTATTAAAATACATGATGAAATTAAAGACATGAAAGTGAGTGTGCACTACGCTCTCATTACCAGAGATTATTCTCATGAAAACAATGAGAATAGATTCATTTTAAAAATGAATTTTATTTGGCCGTTTATTTAAAAGTAATAAAAAAAAGTGTGAGATATTTTTTTAAAAAAAACCTCATACAGTTACAGCCTAAACATCAATATTTTACTTAATGACTTCCTTAGCATTAAATACTAAATACTACTTAAACTACTTAGCTCAGCTAGTGTTTAGGCGGGTAGAGAGGCTAAAAGAGCGCAAGAGACTGAAAGACAGGTAGAAAGAGAGGCAGGCATGCAGAGACAGACAGCCAGGGTGAGACAGTGAATAAGCTGTTACCAAAGAAATGTCAAAGTACAGTTAAGCCTTGGATTGCGAGCATAGTTTGTTCCGGAAGCATATTTGTATATCAAAACGCTCATATATCAAAGCAAATTTCCCCTATAAGAAATAAGGCAAACTTTGATGATTCGTTCCACAACCCAAAATATTAATATAAAAGTAGTTAATACAAAATATAAAGTCAAAATAAAACAAATCAACCTGCACTTTACCTGTGAAAAGCGTTGTGACTGGCATTAGACGAGAGCAGAAGTAGGAACGTAGGAACGGGGGTGCGGGGGGGGTTACTGTGTAAGATTACTTTCATATACACACACACATACACACACACACTACTGGAATCACTCCTCTAAACAGAGTCATCTCCTGCACTTCTACAGCCGTTTGAACTTTATTCTCCTTCCCGGAGGCCATTGCTGCAGTACAGTTACTAAAGAACTGTCAGTACACTTGGTCACAAAAGAAAAGAAAATGCTTTACACACACACACACACACACACACACACACACACACACACACACACACACACACACACTAATGTTACGAAGCTTTACAGAGCAGAAATAGCAGATCTCAATATCAACTGTTCAAAGGAGATTATTGTGTATTTTGGATAAACGCCTTCAGTGTTGTTTTACATTGTAGAAAGAAATAAAAATCAGGAACGACTATGTAATTAGAATGGTAAAGTTTGGAACCTTTTGACTGGTAGTGTAAATTGAACATGTTATCAACACCGACTGACCAATCAGAACGCAGCATTTAGGAGCTCTTTGCTATGTATTAGACTAATATGTTTGTCTGGTCTGCCAAATGATATTACAGAATTTTACAGTTACCACATAAAACATCTGTGTGTGTTTGTGTGTGTGTGTGTGTGTGTGTGTGTCTGAGAAAAAATATAAGGTCTTTATTTTAAACATTGTTCTCTGGACATCACTATTGAAAATCCATAGCATTTCATTAGTACTGGAGCAGACCGGATCGATCCTCAATGCCATCTCGGAATGAACAATTTGGGGATCGTTGAAATTTTTTCCTCACGTCAATGGACTGCAGTTGTGTAAATGTTGTTTGTTCTTCAGAGGTTTGCTGTACAAGCAAGTCAGAGACAGGGGGTAGATTTGTTTTCCTGTGTGTGGTGTGTGTGTGTGTGTGTGTGTGTGTGTGTGTGTGTGAGAGAGAGAAGGAGAGATTTGTACCTGAAATCCAGCTTAAAACCCACAAACCACATTGATGCAGTATGAGATGCAGAACGTGACAAAATTTTAAAGTTCCACAATATTAGAGTATCAGTGTTCTAGAAAACCCGGATGTAGATCAACTCTAGCGCGTGACTAGATGCTGTAAAATTTCTAATAAAAATGTATTGTGTGGGGCTAAAAAAATAAACCTTATATTCTATAAATAAAATTTATAGCAGACTCTTTACTCTTTTGCTGTAATGTTTAATTTCAGAGAATGTAGGTACATACAAAAAAATTTCAATATTGTGGAAATGTTTTTTTTTTTTGCAGTTTATTTAAAAAAGTGAAATTCTCATATATTCTACATTTATTACATGTAAAGTAAATTATTTCATGCCTTTTTGATTCAAGAACTTGGGAGAGCTTCACAAGGAGTGAAGCTAGACTGGAGTCAGTGCATCATGAGCCACCACACACACAGATGTCTTCAGGAAATGAGCTACAACTGTTGCATTCCTAGTATCAAGCCACTCTTGAACTAGAGACAACATCAGAAGCAGGACGTATCACCTGCCCACAGTGCCAAAGCTACCACTAACTGGTTTGCTGACCATGATATTACTGTGCCTGATTATCCAGCCAATTCACCTGAGCTGAACCCCATAGAGAATCTCTGGGCTATTGTCAAGAAGAAGATGAGAAACACCCGACCCAGCAATACACACCAGCTGAAAGATGCTTTTAAAGCGACCTGGTCTTCAGTAAGACCTTAGCAGTGCCACCGGCTGATCGCCTCCATGACATATGCCACATTGATGCAGTAGTTCATGCTAAAATAACCTACAGTACACCAAGTACTGAGTGCTGAAATGAACATATGTTTCAGAATTGGCACATTTCAGTATTCTTATCTCATCTTAGGAAATATTCTAATATTTTGAGATGGTGGAGTTTTAATTTTCACGAGTTTTAAGCCGCAATCATGGTATCATCGAAATAACAACACACAAAAAAAGGAATGAAATATTTTACTTTATGTGTAATAAATCTATAATATATGAAAGTTTCACTTTTTTGAATCAATTACAAAAACAAACAAAGAAAATCCATGATATTCATTCATTTTGGGATGCATTATAATTGTGAAAATAATAAATAATACTGTACATTTCTTGTGTGTGTGTGTGTGTGTGTGTGTGTGTGTGTGCACGTGTGCATATGTGTGATTAATTTAATTACACTATAATTAGGTTAGTTTGTATCTGTAATTTGACACTTTTCCTTGCTTTGTAAAGCTTAGATTGTGTGTGTGTGTGTGTGTGTGTGTGTGTGTGTGTGTGTGTGAGAGAGAGAGAGAGAGAGAGAGAGCGAGAGTGAATATTAGATGTGTAATGTAGTATGTTTTCATTCACATTAAGTGATTTTGGACAGATGATATAAAGCCATCCAAGTGAGAGACAGTGATTTAAAGCCTGTGTGTGTGTGTGTGTGTGTGTGTGTGTGTGTGTGTGTGTGTGTGTGTGTGTGTGTGTGTGTGTGTGTGATCGAGAGTGCTGAGATGAAACACTTGCCGTTCTCAGCAGAAACACGCTGAGATGTTCGATCACTAAAAAAATGGGCATGCATTATTCATGTTACAACCTGCAGGATCATCACAACCACACCTCTCTCTCTCTCTCTCTCTCTCTCTCTCCATGTCTGTCTCGCGCTCTCTCTCTTTATCGTTCTGTCTCTCTCTGTTCACCTTTGTAACGGCCTCTTTATTTCTCTATTCTCTCTTTTTATGTTTGTCATTTGCTCCGTCTCTCTGTCTATATCTCTCTGCATCTACCTTTATTCGTATCAATGTCTCCCTTTTTGTCTCTCTTTTTCTCTCAGTTTGTCTATATTTTTTCATGTCTGTCTGTCTCTCTCCATAGACATTTTACCATCCAACTTTCTGTGTCTTAACTCTATTTCTGTCTGTTATTATTATCTCTGTTTGTCTCTTTTTATTCTTTTGTCTATCTACTACTTTCTCGTCTCGCCATGTCTTTCTCCTTCCTCTTTTCTTTCTCCCCACACTTTATCTCTTATAATGCTCTTGCTATCGCATTCTGTTCAGAACTCATCACCTTATAGCATGCCGCTAGTGCTAATCTCCATAAAGCTACACGTCCCCACTACACTACATAAAAAAACACTAAAGGAATGAAAACGACAGCTAATTGTGTCCGGAGTGACTTTCTCCAGCGTCAAGCTCAGACTCAATTATCGCGGATGATGTCACGATCACGCCTGTCGTACCCACTTAGCGCATGTGGCTAACGAGAGTACAGCGAGCTGTCTGGAACGTCGCTGTGGGTTTCGTCAGCCTTCGTGGGATAAGTGACATTAATGACCTCTCGTTCCTGGTTCCTCGCCGTCTCGCTGCCATAAATGACGCATTAATCATGCCGGTATACGAGTGTGCGATTTCTTTCATCCACCTGGTTCAACTCTAAATTTTACCTACTGTATGAGGAAGAATAAATGCTCATTTTCGTAAAGTTATGTTTTCCTGATGAATGTTTCCACCCATTATCAGGTTGTTGTTTTTTTAATTGTGAGAACATTGTTGCTAATCAGATGGGATATACAAGCTAAGCATAAGCTATCAACTGACTAATGGGTAATGATCTATTGAGTTAGCATATATATATATATATATATATATATATATATATATATATATATATATATATAGACAATGCTAAAGGCAAAGCAACAATAAAGACATCACAAAATGATCGAGTACATCAACATTTACCTCAGAAATGTTTCTAAATTACTTTAAAAAATTGTTCAAACATTTGAAGTGGTTAAACTTGTGAGAACATTAAGCACACACGATAGAAAATGACAAATGTCTAATGATTTAGCCGCAAGTAGCAAATTCTTTTTAAAGACAATTAAAGTGACATTCACCACAGAAGTGTTTATAAAATAATAAAACCACTAAAAGTAGTCAAGATTAAGAGAAGATTCAAAACTAGCTAGAAAAATAGAAATGAGTAACAAGCTAGCTAGCAAGTATCTTCACAGACCATTGTAATGATAATAAACAGTGATAATAAAACATCGCAGAATGGTCACTAACAAATACCATTTACCTCAGAAAGTTTATAAATGACTTTTAAATGTCCAAACACTTAAAGTGGTTAAACTTGTGAGAACATATGCTGTAGCATATAAGCTAAAACATTTACCAATGAGTAACAAGTTAGCTAACAAGTAGCAGACATGTACAATAAATACTCTCACATGCGTTATTTTGCCTCTTACTTTATCATAGAACACTCACATTCACACAACATGCTTTCACATCCACAGAAGACACTTTCACACATGCTCCCGTATTGACACCATACGGTCTTGCATTTACTCAGTGTGTTCTCACATATAAACAACATGCTCTTGTATGACAATCTTGCATGTCACAAGACACTCACATACTGTATGCAATTAGCTCTCATGAAAAGGTTTTGTTCTAAATGTTTTGTGTAAGAAGGTTCTGGAGAATGTGAGTGACTCTGCAAACATGTGCGCATTTTGTGTGTGTGTGTGTGTGTGTGTGTGTGTGTGTTTGTGAGTCAATTTTTGTGCAAGTGCTATTGTAAACAAAAAGATGCTAGATTTTTCTCCCCTACACACACACACACACACACACACACACACACACACACACACACACACACACACATAAAGAAGTTTACTGCAATGCACACTAATGACATTGAATCAGATTTTTCCGAAGCTGATTTGGGTGATTTTTGGGGGAGTTTCCTAAAAAGCAGTTCTACTCCACTAGAGTGGAGTGAATCTCAGCTAACAGACCCCCGAGCACTGGTCTCTTTCTTCATCACGCGTGAGATTTATGGAGGTGGTGAATGAGCGCTTCATGGTCTAGAGTATGTGAAGGTCCCCAGGGACGGCCGGATGCTGTTTTACATGCAGAAAACCTTGGGGTGGCGTTTCTGAGGAGAGAAGAGCGACAGTGAGTGATTTTTTCGTTCCTCGGGGAGATGCTCTCGGCCGTCACGCTGAAAGAGTTCGTACATTTTCACTGTCTATAAATTGCTGACGAGGCATTTTCTGACAGCACTAAATCACATAAATCATTCACATACAGAGGGGAAAAAAGTCCCGCGTTTGGGCCAAAGAACACAAGAAAGAACACAATCAAGAAAACTCGCTGAATGAGAAGGGGTGTCTAAACTTTTGCTTTGTACTGTGTATTGAAGTTATATTGTGTCAGAAAGCTATAACGTGTCCATTACATAGTTATATTATGTTTGATTTTTATATTATATAAAATTTAAGTTTTATTTGTCACGTACATGACTACACAGTATGATATGCGATGAAATGCTTATACAACTGAAAGAAATGTAAATAAAAAATAGTTTATTTAATTGTAAATAAAAAATTGTGGGGTAAGTGTAACAATTTACAATCTACAAAAGAAAAAAAAAGAAATAGAAAAAAATTATTAAAATAGAAAATTTTAAATTGTATAAATTAAACCTATAAGTTAAACTGTTTACCATATCGCTTTTTTGTGTTAGTCTTTACTATAACATTTTGTTATTTTGTAACAGTATAATGCTGTTTTGTGTTAAGTCTGTTTCAAGGGCCAACATCTGTGCAGGTCCACGAATGTCCATAACCTGGTATAAAGTACGGTTTTGGTCTCCATTTCTCCATTTCCCTTTCATACTTTTTAGGTAATTCATTAGTTAAAAATATATGAAGTTATTCAATTATGCTATCTATTACTTTAGCTAACCAGCTAACTGGAATTGTGTAGTTTAACTTACCACCAGAAATGAAGGCGTTTACGAGACCACATGAAGGAGTTTATGGGACGACATGTAAGGTACGGATGATGGTTCAATCAAATGCAAAGTAACTTTAGCATATAACATAACGTTAGCCATCTTGGCATTTTACCTAAGCTAAAGCTAAACTAGCTAGCTTGTGGTAACTCAGGTACGTAAGCATGTTCCAAGATCCACGTAAGAACTGATGTAGCTTTTAGATTCCATTGGCTGGCTTTGAGTTTAGAGTTATCCTCTTCACAGTCAGGACTGATTGCTCAGGAACAAATTATTTACACCAAACACCATTCCTCGCGTGGTTCCGTCTCGAGCACAGGTGCTGAGCGTGCTCTCAGCTGGCCGAGTTTATGCAGCCGTTTATTTCACTTTCTCATCAGGAGACATGAGTTCGCTCAGAACATTCCACTGGATTACACGCTGGGGTTTTCAGCATACAGATGTTACACAGCGTGACACCCTGGTGTATTTTTTTCCTGCACTAGGATCTGACAGTCTCGGAACACCGAGGAGAACTGAGAGAAACACAATACGCAAGTTCTTCCTTATTGTTTGTTGATTAAGTCGTAACAAACCACTGTGTCTATCCTATGTTACAAGAACCGTTAAGCTTTCCAAGCACCACGATGAAACGGGCCCTCATGAAAGCAAGACCAAAACTAAGCTCTGCTGCAGAGGAGAAGTTCATTTAGAGTCACCAGCCCCAGAAATCACCAATTAACAACCAGCACCTCAGATTAGAGCCGTTTGAAGGCTTTCCAGAGCATAAATAACAGATACATCTCAATATCAACTGTTCAAAGGAGATTTCTTTCTGTGTCTGTGTGCATGGAGTTTGCATGTTCTCCCAGTGCTTGGTGGGTTTCCTCCATGTTCTCGAGTTTCCTCTCACAGTCCAAAGACATGCAGATTAGGCTAAATGACATTCGGAAAATTGCTGTAGTGTGTGAATGTGTGCGTGGAAGGTTACCACAGTCGTAACAATGGGAATGAATACAATGGTTACAGTTCCTAGTTGGACTACAGAAGTTCCTAGATGGATGGATGGAACTAAGAGTACTACTTCTCACTGGGAAAACTTTCTGAATTTGTAGCACACATTTCCCCATTTAGTGCAAACACTCGTATATACAGTATAAAGGGTTCTTCAGTGGCTCTGTGTAATAAACGGGTTCTCGGCATTCAAATAAGAACTTAAGGACAGTATTTAAAATGAGCACGCAGTTATAGTTCTATCCAGCAGGGGGAGACACACACTGAGTTTATCATCCATATGGAAGCTCTTTTTCGTCCACCTGCACCGAACACACACCGAGAACTCCGCTTCCTGCTGCTCAAGGTCGAGGCTGTGCATGTTCTGGCTCCCTTGCAGGGGTCAAAGTTCAGAGGTCACGGCAGCAGCAGGCGGCGGCTGTCGGCTTCCTTCTGTCTAAACAAAGCGGCGGCAGCTGCAGGAGTCGGTTTGAGAGAGAGAGAGAGAGAGAGAGAGAGAGTACAGTGAAAAGTACAGGAGGAGAAGAAAATGAACGAGATAAGAAGAAAAAGACAAACAAAGCAGAAAGAGAGCAGTGTGTTCATTATTGATAAGGTGTTATTAGTCATTAAACCTGTGGGGTGGGAGTGTCGAGGGTATAAAGTCAAGCAATTCCTGTGTGAGGTTTTTTTTTTCTCTACCAGCAGAGTAGAACCTTTTAGATGTTTGTCTTTAGTCTTTAAAGTTAATTATAATTAATTAATTACGTTGCAAGTACCATAAGTACCGATAAGTACCCATAATTCAACTTTATTTATGGTACTGACAATACACTGATTATTATTCTAAACATAACAAGATTTACAAAATCAGTCCATTCTCGCATTCTCCTTCTTTAAGACATCTTTATCATTTCTATTATTATTATTATTATTATTATTATTATTATTATTAGTTTACAGGGGTTTAATATTAATCAGGTGTGTTTCGTTTTTCTTTTCTCTTCTTTCAGCATAAATCCTTTACCCCACTACTTCCCGCTCCAAACCCCGCCCGAGGAGAATTGCACAGGAAGTGAATTCAGAGTTATAATGTTTTAAATCTGTGAAACATGATTAATCTGACGCCCGTGTGTCAGAGCGTAAACAGCATAAACAGAGGCCCGGACTCCTTTTTTTTTTTTTTGCGTACCGCCAATTATGAAAGCAACAAGTGCGATGTCGTAATCTTCTTGCGGTTTTGGGCTGAAGTGCAAAATCTACCTCAGTACATAATTAAACTACCCCCACCCATATCCCCCAGCCACCCCAAGCCCCCCCCCCCCCCCCCCCCGCCCAGCCCTCAAAACGGTCCTTATTTCCAGCTCCTAACTCTCAGATTTGTTGAGGTCATCGCTGAGCTCAAGCGCAAACAGAATCCAAACAGCTGGATTCCAAAAAGAGACAGATGAATCCAGATGCAGCTATTAACAATAAATAAATCCCACAATTGATAATAAATGGAGCCGTGTGGCTCGGGGTGAGCTTCCAGCTGCGCAGCCGCTCGACATGACACGCACGTCGACGCTCACGGGGTTTTTCATAAGGACCTGCGACTGACGTGCAGCTCACTAGAGCTCGTTGACGCCTTCGCTTCAATAAGCTGAAATTATCTAACAGCGTTCTATTTTTATGAAGACTTCTTGAGTACTTCTTGTTGTTTGGTCTTTGCACAATTTCTAAAATTACTGAAGGCCCACTTGAGCGCTTGTGCTGAGGTTCTCTGGTTCCACTTTCAGCTTAGCGGTGTAGAAGTGCTTAATGGCGTTCGGCGATCTGTCAGTGGATAAATGATGCTAATCAACGACTGAACATAAATACATATTATACAACTTTGTGTAAACTTCAAAGAAAAAAAAATCAGGGCAAACAAGTCTTCTGATGATAACAACTTTGTTGTTCCAATGACATTAAGTGCGCCATTGTGGCACTGTTTTTAGCAGAACAAAGTTAGTTAGCTAAACGTAGCTAAACACACCCACTATAGCCAATCCCCCCAGTAAGAACATGACCTGGCAGCCTAGCATTAGTTTCTTGATGTACATTTCAGACATGCTACAGTACATAGGTTTGTTCAAGCAGTATAAATTAGCACAGTCACGAGCTAGCAAGCTAAACCTGATAACTCATTAGTTAGGAAACCAACTCCAGTCATGGCCTTGTTAGCTGCTTAGCCATGATGTTACATGATTCAGGTACACAGCTCAGGTTTATTTTGTTCGTTGTAGGCGTTGGACCACTGATCAGAAGGTTGCAGGTTCAAACCTCCCCCTCACCGCCAAGTTGCCACTGTTGGGCCCTTGAGCAAGGCCCTTAACCCTCACCTGTTCAGATGTAAAAATGCAACAACAAAAAAAAGTTGCTCTGCATAAGGGTGTCTGCCAAATGCCGTAATGGATTCAACTGGTTCATTGAATGTACTGTATGAGGAAAATCCCAGAAAACTGAAACGATTCAGTGAATCAAGGAGCACAGATCAAGTCCAACACCCACACACACACACACACACACACACACACACCTCAGTGTAAAGATGACGCGTAATACACAGATGTTACAAAGTCTTTTGTGGTGCAGTTGAACACTAGTGTGAGTCAGCAACTGACCAAAAGCAACGACTCAGTGATTGACTCTGATTCGTTCCTAAATTATTCGTTGCTTTTTTAAACGAATCGTATCATAGCAGTGACACTAAACATCAGCCCTAAAAAATGCGGACTTCTAACACTAACCGAAGACAGACATTTGGAAGCACGCACACACACACACACACACACACACACACACACACACACACACACACACACACACACACACACACACACACATGCACTGAGTTGTGTCCTGAAACAGGCAGGGTGTGTGTTCAGTTTTTAGTGATGTGAGCAAATATCAGCTCTACACAGAACATCAATTCATCATCATCATCATCATCATCATCATCATCAGTTAAGATCAGTGTGTTTGTGTGTGTGTGTGAGAAAGAGTGTGAGATTTTGAGAGGGAACAAACAGACAAAAATCAGTCTTTGGATGAGTTTACAGAGGATGGAACAAAAATCACAAAAGACAACAAGAGAGACAGACAGAGATGATAAGAGTCAGAGAAAGCATAAAAGGACAAAAGGTCAGTGAGAGAGAGAGCGAGACGGTGTTCATGAATCACACTGAATAAAGAGAATTTGCTTTTTCTGTTTTGTCTTTGTAGTGTCTTGTTTAAAAAAAAAAAAAAGTCCCCACAGACGCGTCTGTCCTTTCACTGACTGTCTCGTGTGATTTATGACTCTCTATCCCTCTCTCTCTCCCTCTCTTACACACACTTTTTCATTTGTTGTACTTCTGCCTTGCTGTGTTCTCATTGTTCTTCTCTCTCTCTCTCTCTCGTTCTCTCCGTCTCTCTGTTTCTTTCCTTCTTTTTCTCTGTTTTTCAGAGGATGTTGGAGCTCAGGTCTAAACTCAGAAGGTCTTTCACATCTCGTTTGCGCGTCTCGCTGTGCTCTCTGTGTCCTCAGTGTCTCTCTCTCTCTGTATCTGTTCCTCTCTATCTCTCTCTCACACGCACCTATATTCTTTCCTAAATTATCCTCTTCCTATCACTGTTATGAAATAATTAAATAATATAAATAATTACAGTGCAATTTTTTTTATTGTATGTGTGTGAGAGAGAGAGAGAGAGAGAGAGAGAAGTTTGTTTAAGAGAGCATCTTTGGTCAATGTGTGAGTATTTACGCATATGTGTGTGTGTGTGTGTGTGTGTGTGTGTGTGTGTGTGTGTGTGCGCGCACTGGAATGTGATTTTTTTGTATTTCATTATGATGAGGGATTCGTGTTTGTGCTTTTCTCTCTCTTTTGGGAGTGTGTGTTTCTTTTTACAAGTTCAAGGCACTTGTAAAAAAATTTTGTAAACACCAAAGTTAATGGTGTCTTAAAATGTGTATATATAATTAGTAATTAACTGAAAAATTCATAATAAATAATTTATATTCTAATTATTAAACAAAGTCATGAAAACAACAGAACAAGTAAATAAACTTGATTAATATACATTTATTAATAACATTGCATGATTATTTATTGCTTATTACGTAAATATCATCACAATTTGTTGTTTAAACTTTTGTGTTTTTTAAGGAAATAATTTGATAGATAATAATAATAATAATAATAATAATAATAATAATAGTTATTATTTAAATCTTTCAAGCTTTTGGAATAACTTTCAAAATTTTTCCATTCCTTTTTTTTATTACTTAAAACCTGGGGTGCAAAAACTTTTGCACAGCACTGCAGATGTAATCAGTCGTCAAACTCATTTAAAATCAAAAGCTTAGATATTTGAATAAATTTGCATATTCACAAATGGATTGTATTATTGTGTGTGTGTGTGTGTGTGTGTGTGTGTGTGTGTGTGTGTGTCCAACCTAAATACATTGCACTCATTTTAAGAGAGATGCTGAAAAGTGAAGATAAATAATTACGTCATCAATCACACACACACACACACACGCGCGCGCACACGCACGCACACACACACACACACACATAGTGTGCCAGATGTAACTGTGTGTGTGAACAGAAGCGTTTGAAGCTCAAGCACAGAAACAGCTTAATGTAGCACACTTCACACACACACACACACACACACACACACACACACATACACACAGAAAGTCAGGACCACCCAGGTGTCAGCGCAGTGTTTTCCCATAATTCCCGGTGTCAGCGCTCGCCGGTGTTCCCGGAGCCGCGCTCTCAATCTGCTACCAATTTCACTCGCTTGCTAATGCTATAATTCAGTGTGGAAATGAGACGGAGAACCGAGCTGGCAGCACCCCGACGACGCAGCACACACTCCGCTACCACACACACACACACACACACACACACACACACACCCCACAGAAGGCGCAAATATAATGCAGCCGTCAAGTCGATGTGTTTAGCGTGTATGATCTCTCTCTGTGTGTGTGTGTGTGTTTCTTTAAATCCACACAGAAATCATCAGATCCTTTGAAGAACCAATGCAAGAACAACATTTCTTCACAAGCATTTTGCCACGTTAATGATTTACTTTGGTGCACCAACAAACTAAAACACTCAGTCGATCTACAGGTTCTTTAGGAAACCACTGAAAGGGTTCTCTTGTCAGGGGAACCTTTTCAGCTAGGGGTTCCATCATTAACATCCGTGCTTCTAACATCTAGAACATCTAGATCAGTTAACCCAGTGTAAGTATCTATCCAGTAATGTAAACTTTAAAGCACTTTTTGTAAGTCGCTCTGGATAAGAGCGTCTGCCAAATGCCTAAATGTAAATGTAAACATCTACAAGTTCTTCAGGCATCCATCTGATGGAATCGTACAAGAGTGTCAGAAAGGGATCCTTTATTTGGGAGTTGAGTAATCCACAGACCCACTGAAGAACCCAGTGCTTAGACTAAACGTTAAAGACAAAAGATGAAAGAGAGAAAATAGATAAGTCACAAATAACCAAAGAAGAGAAGAGAAGAGAAGAGAAGAGAAGAGAAGGTGCTGAAGGGTGAGAACGAAAAAAGAAAATGTTTCCCTCTCTGAAAAGGTTTCACATAGAACCTCATAAGACTGGACCAAGAACCAGCTGCTTTATGTTTGTATTTTACAAACAAAATAATTTGAGAAATTTAAGTTTTTACTGCACACTTTGTCATTGAGGTAAGTGAACCCAGTGCTCCAGAAGACCTTTACAGAAATGGGAGAACCTTCCAGAAAAAGCCTGCTTGGGAAAATTCCATGGATTTGTTGGCCAGAAGATGGAAGCCATCATTCTGCTCATGGAGGAACTCATCATCAGGTTCACCTTTTCAGGAGAACAACATCAACAACCTGAAGTATTTATTGGTTGTTTGGTGGCCCCACTGACTCCTTAAAGGTTCTAGGAGAACCTTTCACAATAGGACGCAGAGAAGTCCTAGACCCCGTTAAAGAGCCACTGAGAAACTGGCAGGTTCTAGATGTGAGGCTGATTAGGATTTGTACTTAAAGTGAAGTTTAATTTTATATTTAAATGAAACGATCGCCAGTAGGATGGAGGGATGGAGGGATGGAGGGATGTTCATCAAGCACCACGTCCCTGTCGAACTTCGTGATTATAATTTAAGCCCATAAAGGCAAAAATAAGGACGTTTAAGAGCTGCAGATAAAATCACTCACGTGGCTAAAAGTTTAAAAAAGTTATCTAAGTGAATGTGAAAGAGGACACAGGACTTTTTATCATTGAGTTTTTGGTGGAATATGTTTTACATGCACACACACACACACACACACACACACACACACACACACACACACACACACACACACACACACACACACACACACGCCAGATTTATAAGAAAAAATAAAATAACCGTCTCCCTGAGCTGCTCAGTAGCAGCAGCTTGTTTTTGATTTCTTTGATTCAGAGGAGTTTCCAGCGTTTCGGATTCGCTCCGATTCGTCTCGAGGGTGACGCTGATTATTTTCGAGGTAATGCTGACGTTAAAGAAAAAAGGGAAAATGTTTCAGTTCGGGGCTCGTTCACACCATTGGCATTCCAGAGTGACGTGTGAGAAAACCCAGCGGCGAACACAATCAGCGTTGCTACGTGCAACAAAAAAAGAGAAAGGAAAAAAATCCTCCCGCTGGAAATGATCAAGTGTAGCGCTCTGTCGCTCGTTTCCCAGCCCTCAGAAAAAAAAAAAAACAAGTTATCGTTCCTTTTAAGCTTTTCATCACTCTGCTTAATTACGGCACGTCACACCCCATTCCCCCGAACTCCGACACGGGTTTGATGTGTCTCTGCTTCGTGTCCCCTGGACAGAGCGGTCCTCCGGGACGTTTCACGCGTTCAAGTGCTAAAACACACGTTGACCCCGCGTGTCACACCACTGAGAGGAGTGTATATATGTGTGTGTGTGTGTGTGTGTGTGTGTGTGGGGTGAGAAGAAATGCCTCCGAGAGATGAAGTGAGCGATCTGGAATGATGAGAGAGCTTTTACAAAACGCAGACGCTTCAATAAATCCGAGCCAGAGGAAAGATCTAATGCGGGACCGGATTAGCCACGGCGTCGTCTTTCTAATCGTTAGCTCCTAAATCTGTACGGAAGGAGTGAAATGTTTAAGTTGTAAACTTTAAAGCTGGGAATTTATAAAGTATTTGTGAGAAGTGGCCGAGGCAGGAGTGTCGGTTCAGCCAGAAGTTAAATGTACACTTACTTTGGTTACCTTGAAGTGAAAGTGTGGCCTTTTGTGGCGGTTTTGGAGTTTCTAGTTTTTGCTAGCAGTTTAATCACTGAACCGTGGAGAAATTATTTAGCGCCTTAGCGTCAGTTTTTCTGACTTTTCTGCATGACACACTGCTCGGTATAAATATGAACTAAAGAACGTCTCATTAGCATCAGGCCCAGGACGGAGGCGTGGCCTAAAGATGAGGGCGGAGTTATGCATAAGAAACTATTCAGATACCCGTACTGGATGCTGATTGGTTAAAAGAGGTTGATGATGAGGTTCTATATTAGCAACAAGTTGTGTGTGTGTGTGTGTGTGTGTGTGAGATATTTCAGACATAAAGACTTTGAACATGTCAAACATTTTCTTGTAACTGGTCTCACATCCAGAACACGTTCCTCTTATCGAGCGTGACTGATCGACGGCACCAATTAAAACACACGCCGTCTACATGTCATCGAAAGTCATTTAACTCCGCGCCATCGCTAACAGCCCGAGCACTTCTCCTCCACACAACTGTCTGAAAACTTCAAACACACTCGAGTCAAACTCGGATTTTGTTCAGAAGCGATGTTTAAAAATGTTCCTTTAACTCCAAGCAGGTCTACGGAGAGAGTTTGAACTCTCGGGCTCCGGAGCGTGTTGGATTAAACTGTAGATAAATACGCGCTCCTGCTCCAGGAATCTGTCATCGCGCCGCTTTAAGTGCGATGTGCGACCGGCTCGAGCAGCTCTCGAGTTATCAGCCTCAATTTGGCAACTCTGCCTTTTTCATACTTTGGAAAATCTACACGTTTCCCATGAAGAGGTTCGAGCTTAAGCAATCATTTCCATGTGTGAGCGCTGTGCAATCCTGAGCGATAGCAAATCAGGAGGAAAAAAACGAGCAGGTCGTGTCTGTTTCTGTAAAGCGTGAGAAATAATCACTGGGTCGAAAGACAGACCTCAGGTTTGAGGTGGACAACCCGGGCGTGGCCCTGACGCTGGCATGTGATACCAGCATCTTTTTTTTTTTTGTAGAATAAAAAAAGTCATGGCCCTGATAAATTATCTTGTGTTCACAATCTTCTACCTCTCGCTCTATCTCACGGCCTCTGGATTCCTTTTTAGCAAAAAAAGTATCATCATGGCTTTGAAAAACAATCTTGTGGCCTCAGTGTCGTCATTTGCTTCCTGAGATGTTCTCTCTCTCTTGGCCTCTCTCTTTTCTCCTGTGGTCTGCTCTCCCTCAATGTTTTATCTCTGGCCTGTACTGTATATATTATCTCATAAACATTATCTCATGCCCACTTGTCCTTGATATTTTACCTTGTAGCCCCGATATTTTATCTCAGGGCCTCAGTACATCATTTTGTGGCCTCTGTGGAATAATTATCTTCTGGCTTCTGGCTGACATTGTAACATAAGGCCTCGATTTATTATCTGATGGCCCCAATTTATCATCTTGTGGTTTCTATACATTTATTATGATATGGTTTGAATATTTTGTATAATTTTGTACTTTTTTTTTTTTTTTCTGTAGCATTGGTATTCCATTTCATTTTCAGTGGCCTCTGTGTATCATATTGTGGCACTTTATATTATCTTGTGCCCTTAGTAAATTGCTTTTAGCTCCCAATATATTATCTCATGGCCTCAATATATTATCTGGTGGCCTCAGTAAATTATCTCATGGACTCCTCTCTCCCTTAATATACTGCATTATCTTGTGCCCTTAGTAAATAACCTCTAGCCCTTAATATATTATCTCAAAAAAATATTGAGGTATATCAATAATTTTTAAATATATAGTTGCCATGCAAACATTATTGCATGACCACCATATATTATCTCATGGCCTCAATATATTAACTTGTACCCCCTCAATATATTATCTTATGCCCATAGTAAAGTACCTCCTGCCCTCAATATATTATCTCATGGTCTCAATATATTACATCATGTCCTAAAAATATTATCTTGTGCCCTCAATACTGTACATAATCTTTCTGCCTCGATATATCATCTCATGGCCGTTATAGTTTATTTAATGGCTTTTTATATATACTGTCCATACTGTATATTGTTATCTAGTGGCCTCTAGACATTATTCTATGATCTTGTGTGATTTATACTATCTCAACACTTTGTCATTTCATTTCATTTCAACTTGTGCCTTCTGTATATGTTGTTCCTTCACCATGTTATCTTTTGGCCTAGAAGTATTATCTCATGGCCCTGATGTGCTACCTCATGGTCATGAATGAGATAATTATCTTGTAGCCTCAATTTGTTTTGGCCTCGAATGAATTATGGCACTGCTTTCATATTTTATATCACAGGTTTGCTGTTTGATTTTGTGTCCTTGAGATATTATCTTGTCGCTCCTATATGTTAAAAAGCGACTGAATTATCTTCTTGTCTTCACTTTTTATCTTGTAACTCATGACCTCGTTACTCCATCTTATGGTTACATTATATTCAATTGTAGCCTTAATGGCCTCAACATATTATCATATTGCCTGAGTACATTATCTCAATATTATCTTCTAGCGTAAATATACTGCACTGCGCTAGTTTATTATCTTATAGCCTCAACATTTGTCCACTTTTCCTTTTATGTTTCATCTTGTGGCCCTGTGAACCGTATCAAGAGAATCGGCATTGCGTTATTAGTTTGGAAAGTTTGATTCATTCATGTGAGGATTTTCACGACCAAAAGTTTTACCAAGTCAGGAAATTTTTGAAAGGGGCAAAATATTTATACTTTTCCAGGTGATGTTGTTTGCAGAGATCTCAAACGAAATGGCCAAAAAGCATGGATCACAATTAGGTTCTGCAGCTATTTAATATAATTAGAATTACAGCCTGAATGGAGGGTCTTGTGCAACAGTTAGCTCAGGAAGGAGTCATGTGTATTTACCCATAATGCCCCACAAGTGCTGATAATGGCTTCGGTTTAATGAATATAAAACCTCAAACTGTTGTGGATATTAATAGAGAGCATTCATAAAGTTTGTTTGTTGGTTCTTGGCGTCTGTCCTGCTTTATATAAATCCATCATCTCTCTCTCTCTCTTTCTCTCCTTCACTCACTCTCGAACTTTTTCATCGCACGATTAAAGCCATTACGGCGCTCACCATTGCTGCAATTTCCCCTCATTGTGAAAACAAACAGCCCCGAGTGGGCGAGCGCTCAAGTCTGTCTCCGAGCTCGCCGACACGTGCGCTTGGAAAAGGAAATCGCTTTCAAAAAATTTATTTCTTTGCTGTGAGGAAGAAAACGAATGCAGGTGGGGAGAACATTAGCGATGCTTTTGGGCAGGATTGAGAAAAAGAGAGAGAGAGAGAGAGAGAGAGAGAGAGGGAAGGCTAATCTTCATTTAACAAAACATTCCAGAGTAATTAGTGTGTGTGTGTGTATAAAGTACGTTACTGACCGCTGTCCCGGGTCATTAAGCTTCTCGGTGACCTCGGTTCGTTAACAATGAGGTTTATGATTCAGGGGAATAATAAGGAGCAATCAGTCTCACAGGAGAAATAATAATAAATACAACTAGAAATTCATTAGCTATCATTTATCACGCGGGTAAACAAATGCTAGAGCCCTTTTTAATGCCCTATAGTAAGAAAAAAAAAATTGTAATGTGCTTGGATTTATAACGGAAGAGTCGCATATTAGCAAAGGGCCGAGGACGTTACCAAACATAGTACAAAACATTTTTTAGCCTACTAGCGTAGATTAGCTAAACAAAAATACTAACGAACCTTTATCTAAATTACCCTTTTTCTTCTTTTGCTTCACGCAGCCTGCGTACGGCTCTATATTTAGCCAACAGGAAGCTATTTTAGACAGCGACTAAATATTTCTTCTATAATAGTGTGGATGTTTAGCAGCTAGCGCTTAGCTGCTCTCGTTAGGCCGGACCGCAGTGCAACGTGACCAGCACGAGGCTGTGGAGATTATTTATAATCAAAAGGCACGTGCAGTATTAATAATGATACTTTCACTGTAATAACCGAATAAATCACCGTAATAACATGGACATGAAGCGTCGTCTCGTCTCGACACGCCACATTCGACGTTCAGATAAACTCCGGCATCAGGCGATCACTCCAGCGTGTCACTCCTTTTCAATGATTGTCTCTAACTTACGTGCTCGACGGTATCAGCCAGTGTCGACATTGTATGTGTTAATATTTTAATATTAATATTTTGTCTTGAAACACTGTCTTTATTTAAGGAAGAACCAACAAAAAAAAATTTAACATCCCGTTTTTATTTGTTTTTTTTTTAAAGCAGATTTTTATAAATATTTTTAAAAACATAGATATATTCACATCTTTTCAGCTCAAGAGACATTGTTTGCATAATTCATGTCTGATTATGAAGTAAAAACAAACAAACAAGCAAAAGGCCAGCCTTAGTGCATCAATTGTTAACTGTAATTCATTATTAAATATTAAAAATCAACCACTTTGCATCAGTCTTCTGAGGCGATTAATATATAGTGAATATACTTATCTTTTTTTCTTTTTCTAGCACATTCCCTTTAATATGTTGAAAAAATAATGAATCAGTCGGCTTATTAGTTAGTTTTATTATTTGTTTATTCATTTATTTAACGGATGCACTATAATGTGGCCATTATTTTCCGTCGTCTACGTCGTGATGCCCACCATCACCTCGCTGATGTCCCAGAGTTTTCTCGCCACGTCCTCGTCCGTGGCTTTAGGGAGCAGCTCCTGCACCTGACAGTCAGCGAAACATTTCCCCCGAACGCCTTCCACGTCCGGGGAGCAGGCGAGGTGAACCGGAGTCCTGGCTCCCTCCTCGGGCGATCTGAGCAGCGCCCACGACGCCAGCCCGACCAGCGGTTTGGCCAGCAGGGGGATGGAGACGTGGCGTCCCAGGTCGGTCCTGACCATGCCGGGCGTGAGAGCGTTCACCGTCACGCTCGTGCCCTCCAGACGCCGACTCAGCTCCAGCGTGAACAGCAGGTTGGCCAGCTTGCTCCGACTGTACGCCGCCGCCGCGTCATAGCTGCGTTCGCTGTTCAGGTCGTCGAAGTTGATCTCGCCTCGTTTGTAGAGTCTGGAGGAGACGACGACGATGCGGCTGGGAGCCGAGCGCTTCAGCAGGTCCAGGAGCAGGTGGGTGAGGAGGAAGTGGCCCAGGTGGTTCACACCGAACTGCATCTCGAAGCCGTCCTCGGTTCTGGAGTACGGACACTGGTAGACCCCGGCGTTATTGATCAGCACGTCGAGTCTCGGCTCTTCCTGGAACAGAAACGCACTTTCATTAAAAGGAAAAAAAAAAAAAAAAAATTCTTGAATCTTTTTAAGCCTTTTTAGTTTTTCTCAGATGTTCCAAAGGAGAAAAAAAAATGATTCTTGAACCTTGTTAATAGTTGGTAAAACTATTCTGCATTTCTGCTTTAATGAAAGTTACAGTATATACAGCGGTACCTCGGCATAAGAAGTCCCGCTCCACAAATTTTGCAAAAAATATCGCCAAGCATTCTCAGCATTCGGCGCGTCAACACCCGGGAGAACTGGCTCACATCAGTGTAAAGCCAGGCGGCGCGAGTTTACATATTGTTTTGTGGGATTGTTTGCATTTTGTGTAAGATTTAGTGAAGACACAGCGCAATGTTAGCAAGAAGAAAATGGAGCCGCTTTCAGTTTGGTTATTAAAGCAGCCGGTGCCGAGAGGAACCGTAAATTAATGTTAGGTGAGGTTTAATGTCTATTTATTTCAGATTTTATTTCATTTACACGTCGTTTCTAAATGTTTGGATTGTTTTTATATGCAAAAATCTGATTATAGTGTTGGAAATTGGTAATATCTAAATAAATAAAAGAAAGTATTTGTCTGTACGTTGGTCAGAACTCGCTCTTCGTTTTATTTATTGAAGGACCAGAAACCAGCCTCTGTCCGTTTGTGTCTCCAGCCAAATGTGTCACAGCATCAAGCAAAACTGTCTGGACAGAATTTAATGGAACTTTTGCAGTTCTTAGATATCAGCCTGAATTTTAAACTGAACCATAAATGAAATTAGAAGGGAGGTTATGAGCAGCTTTGTGCCAGATGCCGATCAGATTGTTTTTAGCTTGAACTTTTTAACTATTCCTATAATAACTCTTCAACATCAAAGACATGAACGTATGTAATATTTTTCTTTTTGTGATATTATCAGCATCTTCATTTTTCTCTTATGGGACGTAAGAACTCGCCTCTGGAGCGGTTTAACTTCGTATCCCGAGGTTCCACTGCGATGGTGGGTATCTACAACTTTAAAGTGCACGCTTATGTGACGTCACAGCGGCTTGTAGGAGAAGGAGAGTGTGGAGTAACGGAGGTGACCTTGTAGATCTGCTCGCAGAAGCTGCGCACGGAGCTCAGACACGCCAGGTCCAGCAGTCGGACCAGCACCTCCCCGCCCCCGGGCCCGGCCCCGGCCTGCACGCGGATCTCCTCGGCCGCGCGCTCGCCCCGCTCGCGGCTCCTGCACGCCATGATCACGCGCGCCTCCCGCCGCAGCAGCTCCGCCGCCGTCGCCCTCCCGATGCCGCTGTTCGCTCCGGTCACGATCACGGTCCTCCCGCGCATCATCGCGCGCCGCTGCTTACTGGACCTGCTGTAAACACAACGGCAGCGTGACCGACCCTGACGTCATCTCTGTTGCCGGAAGTAGATTCTCAGCAAGGACGAATGAACGAGAGTTACAACAGTTTTTTTATTTTTTATTTTTATTTTATTTTGGCGCTAATTGTCGCGCTTTATATTGGAATTTGTTGTTGTGTTATGACATGTTTTTTCTAAAAAAATATTACAATTAGTAAATAAATAAACGAATTAATTAACGTTTTTGTTGAATTACACACAAACGCGGAAGTCCTCGGGACCAATCAGGTGCGTCCTTTTCATCCGGGTATTCTCCCTGAAAACTTTCACTCGGGTTTTAATTCTAATTGATGTATTATTCAGTTTATATTGTTCCATTCAGCTAAATATGAGAATATATCTGAATTGCATTTCTTTATTTCTTTATAAATGGTTAACCATTCATAAAGGTTTAAAGAAATACAATTTATATAGAACGATATGACACTTTTGATTTGATTATCACTTGTTGAATAAAACATTTCTTATTTAAAAGTTATTATTTAAATGTTTTATATGGAGTTGCTAATGTAAATGATTAAATCATAAATTAATTCGGCAACACAGCGCGACTAATTGGATCACGTGACCTACAGTATAAGCAGGTTTACCGCCACTAACACCGTGACGCTGCTTAATTGAAGTACGTTGTTATGTACCATTGCGGCAAATTAAATTTTTTATTATTATTAATTTTTGTGACAAATTATTAATCACTGAAAGTGCAAAGAGATGAAAGAGAAGCAGTTAAACCGAGCAAAGCGCCAAGCAGGAGATAAACGAGCTGCAGGTGAGTGTGAGTTACAGCATGTGGCGCTCCTTCACGTAGTGTGTGTGTGTGTGTGAGTGTGTGTGTGTGTGTATATCGTACGCATAGTAACTGTCAAGAGTTTAGGCACCTGTACTGATTGAAGTGGTTTTTAAGTGATTGTCTCTGAAACCAAACACAACATAACTATACACAGCAGTAACACATCTGGAATGATGTGGTGAATAAACTGATGATTCACAAACACTCACATTTTAGATTCTTTAAAACAGCCTCAAGTTTTATGGAAACTCTTTCAGCACTGATGAAAAATGACGCCGTTCCTGAAGCTGCTCGAGAGAATTTCCAAGAGTGTGTAAAGCTTTTATCAGAGTAATCTGTTATCAGTGTGTGAATGACGTGTGTTGTGTTGTGTTGTTATGACAGAGTTGGATGTAACAGTAATGTACAGGATGTGAGCACGCGTTCACCTAACCCTAACCCTAACCCTAGCCTGCTGTATGTTGTCATGGGTAGAGCTCAGATTTAAGCACCACAACGTAAAATCTGTAACTCTTGACTGAAATTCACACTCTATTACAGTTAAATCAATGAAGATGCCAGACTAAGGGGTTTTTCCTTTTATTTTTATTTGAAGGCCCAAACCCCCGCCACTGGGTGCAGTGCCGCAAGCCCGGATAAAAAGAGAGGGTTGCATCGGGAAAGGCACCGGGTGTAAAACCTGTGGTTTGTTATGTGGATGGGATGGTGCTCTGTGGCGACCCCTCGATGGGAGCAGATCAAAGACCAACAACAACAACAACAACATCTTGTTGACAACAAATGTGATTGGATGCGTCTAATGCAGATCTGAACTGAAGCTTTAGCAGAGATTTCTGGGGACCACAGACACCATGATGAGATCGGTACTTCTCTGTTCTTTTATTGTTTATTGTTTTAACCTGTTATTTAGTTCAAAAGTGACATTTGGTTATCTAGAGGAAAAACAAGCAAGATGTCTCTTGTAACTTGTACACAAATTACTCAAAAAAAAAAAAACCACAACGTTGCTACTGTAGGTTAACAACATGCTAATGCTAATGGTAAAAATTCAGATAGTCTTGATGAAATAAAATATTATTAAGGGCAACAAAACACTTTAAAAAAAAAAAAAAAAGGATTTTATATATGATGTACTGTATTTATTTATTGTTTTTTTCTTTTTGAAATACAATTTCTGTTGTAAAACAGTTACGAATATATATATTTTCACACCACAGAACGTGTTCTGCCGCCATGTTATTAGAGGCTGCCGCACAGAATTATGGGATATGTACTGTAGAACCCTTAACTACCAGCCAAGGAACCCCAGGGGAACGGTGGGTTTTCTGGAAGCTCCCTAACTGGTTGATCTAAGTGTTCCTGCTCCATACAGCTCCGTCTTTCTGTAGAATCCCATAAGCACCATGAACATTAAAAAACGAAACTCGTATCATTTAGCGCTTTTTATTTAAACCACGATGTCATGAAGCGGAGTCGCTGTTCCTGTAACACCCTGAAGCGATTTATTTCACTTACACTACAGCAATCTGATAACGATAACGATTACAGCCTTTATTATCCTTTGAACTACTGTTTGTTGTTCAATTTGTGCTGATCCCTGTTGAGGAGCGGTTACCATGGAAACGATAACGGATCAGAGCGAGCACGTTAAAGTAAATCTGCGCTGCGGTCAGAGCTGCTGTTTTAGAGAATTAATCAACACCTTCTGACCAATCAGAATCCAGATTCCGGTGCCGTGGTCAAATGTTTGTACAGACCTCGCTAAGTGTTTCCTCGTATCTTCGATTTCATCTCCGCTGTCGGAGCGTGACGATGGGGTTCAATGTAAATCGCGAGCAGTGATGTGGTTAAATGTGATCACCCGCCGTGTTAACCGCTCCACCTGAACACACTGAGCACAAAGCCGTCCCTTTAATGAGCTACAGAAACCTGTGTGTGTGTGTGTGTGTGTGTGTGTGTGTGTGTGTGTGTGTGTGTGTGGGGAAAACCCAGCGTGATATAATGATCTCTGAACCTCGGCGTTCTGCTTATTTGTGTTCCCGGCGTGGTGTCACCTCATCCAGACCGCAGCTGTACGGCCTTTCAGGACCGCCCATTCATTTTCTCCCTCGCTCGCACCCGGGTTCCTTATTAAGAAGCGCTCGTTCTCTTCTGGCTTGCGTTTTAGCTACACACACACACACACACACACACACACACACACACACACACACCTTGTAGTGAAAATAAAGGGAGCTTTTTAGCAGCCAAGTGAAACATATCCAGAGATTTTTTTCCTGTTCCTGGTGCTCGAGGCATTTCTGGCTGGTGCTGAAGCTGTACTGATGGTGTGTGCTGCACCGTACGTGATATACACGTGTGTGATCACGCGCACACCCTAATTCGGGTTGAGCACTCATTCTGAGATCAGAAAAGTGAGAGAACTGGAAAAAAAAAAGACCCTGAAAAGCTCAGAGGCTGCGCCTTAGCATCTGTTTCATCAAGCCAGCAAACTACTTCTCTGATTAGCTTCTCTCGTCTTGCTAATAGTCGCTCAGTGTGGCGCTAGCATGCTTATTTCATAGCAAGCTAACAGGATTAAAAGTGCATTGACCCGTGATGAAGGTCATTTGAAGGTCACGTGTCATCACGGCTGAATGTTGTGCTGGAGGACATGTGAGCGATTTCAGCCGATAGAACAAGATCTGTGGAATTGTGTGTGGGTGTGTGTAGGGTGTGTGTGTGTGTGTGTTCCATAATGGGAGTGACCTTCAGATGGCAACGGCAAAACACCATCTGTGTAACATCTAACACGTACAGGGAGCAAGGTTGTGTTACATGATTATATGTATACATGTGTAAGTGTGTGTGTTCTGAGTGTGTGTGTGTGTGTGTGTGGAGAAAGTCATCACTCAGAAGTGTGACAAATGTTCATGGCATCACCTCGATGGAAATTTAACCTCCGTTCCTCACGTTTCTCACCTCGTCACGCTGAGACACTGAGAAATCTCACACACACACACACACACACACACACACACACATGTTCAGGGATCTCGAACACGAGGACGGAGGTGGATTTCTGTCATCAGTGCCGACTCTCGCAGTAACACCGCCGTTTGTTTAACTTGCGCCCGAGAAGGCGGCGGCTGAAAAATGGCGGCTTATATTGGACTCATGATGGTTGTGAGAGATGTTTGTTTTTTC
>CM059211.1:38772945-38800445 GCA_030347435.1 Clarias fuscus
TCCACTTCAAGGGCTCGTTCAGGGGTTCCACCTGAATTCTCGGTTCCTGGTCTGGTGCTGGTTCCGGTTCTTGCTCCGTTCCTTCAGTTTCTCTCAAGTTTTTTTTCGGTTCCTCATTTTGGTTTCAGTTCCAGTTTCGGACCTTTTGTTGTATTTTTTGGTTCTGTTCTTATTCTGGGTCTCGTAGCAGGCCGCATTCTGATTCTAGCTTTAGTTCTAGTTTTAGTTCTTGTTCCTGTTTTATTCTAGTTGTGGTTCTGTGCCATGTTCAGGTTCTTGTTCTAGGTTTGATAGGCACTATCATGGGTGTTCTGGTTCTGTCTGACGTGTTCACGTGTTCTTGCCCGTGTCCGACGGTCAGTGAGGTTCCGTAGCAGTTGTACGGAACCCCGCAGTAGTCCAGTTTTCCGCTCTGCTCGGAATGGAAGCTGCTTTGAAGCGGGTGTGAGCTGACAGGTTCTCTGCAGTGACTCGCTGGAGAACCGAGTCCTCGCTCTGAACTGTCTGAATGTGGGTTTGAGTGCCGGGCGGAGCTCTTTCATTTTTTTATTTTTTGTTAAGAGTAGGATTGTTTTAATTCTTTCCTAAACTCGACTTCCCTTCATACAAAACCCTTTGAGATGCATCTGGAACGAATATGTTCCCCCGGCCCGTACGGAACAGAGCTCGGGCTGTTGTTCTGGGGAGGAAACGTCGCCTAGAACAGTGATCTCAAAGTCAGCAAACCCCATTAAGAGGAAATGACTTTATTCCCACGACGGCGTGGAACGTGAACATGTGGAATCGAGCATTCTTCTGCTTCTTTTTCTTCTCCTTCTGCTTCTTCTTCACATGGACCTGTCGCTCCACCATCATGAACAAAAACAGACCTCCTGTCCTGTTGGTGCGGTCCAACCGCAGAACCCACGTGAACGAGGAGAGCCCAGGCTGTGGAGGTTCTGTTCATCAGATTTTTTTTTTTTAAAGAACCCAGCTCCTGATTGACCCTCACCGCTCAGTAACAGAACTCTGATGGTTCTGCTTGTGAAGAACCTTCATGCAGGGTTATTCGCTCAGCTGCACACGTAGAACATCAGCACTAGGTTCTGGTTCTGGTCATCATTCTGCTTTTGGTTCCAGTTTGATTTCTGCTTTAGTTCTGGTTTTGCTTCTGTTAGACATTCTTGACTGTGGTCCAGTTTTGGGTCTGGTTCTGGCTCTTCATCCGGATTTTGGCTCTGGTTGTGTTTATGGATCTGCCATGTTCAGGTCGATGGTTTTTGATCTGTTTTTGCTTTTCGGGTCTGGATTAAGTTTTGGTGTTCGCTGCGATTCCAACTTTTTTTGTACTTTTTTACTGGTTTTGACATTTTGTTTCCGATTTT
Organism: Clarias fuscus; assembly: GCA_030347435.1. NCBI lineage: Eukaryota > Metazoa > Chordata > Actinopteri > Siluriformes > Clariidae > Clarias > Clarias fuscus. The sequence goes on from CM059211.1 coordinate 38,774,310, forward strand.
GTTTCTGGTTTGGTTTTCTTGGTGTGATTTTGCTCCAGGGTCGGTTCTGGTTCTCTCTTGCTCTGGCTCTCACTTTGGTTTTGGTCCTAGTTTTGTTTTCATCGTCCTCTGTCCTTGTCCAGGCGGACATTTTATTATTAGTTTAGTTTCCTGGTTCTGGTTGTCTGTCTTGTTCAGTTTAATGATTTTGTTCTGGCTTTGACTTTTGGCCCACGTTTGGTTCTGGTGCCCCTTTTGGTTCTCTCTTTAGTTCAGGATGATTTGGGCTCTTTTTTTCCTCTCTCTTGTGTTTGGATTTCAGTTCTAGGTTTGATTTCTGATTTAAACTGGGTTTGGTTCTGGCTCTCATTTTTCTCCTTTAACTTTGGCTTGATTTAGTTTTTGGTTCTCTTCCTTGTTCAGGAAGCTTTTGTCATTTGGGCTTCTTTTGGTCCTGATCCTCAGTCTTGCTCGGAATCGGACTCTCCTTAGGATTGGTTTCTTGCTCCGCTCTGGTTCCTTTATTCAGTCTCTGGTACCTTGGTTCTCACTCTGGTTCTTTAGTTCGTTCTCTGGTTCTTTAGTTTTTCACTTCTCACTCTGGCTGTTCCACCTCCGATTCTTTAGTTCCCACTCTGTTTTTTTTTTAGTTTTTAGTTTTTTTTAGTTTTCTATTTAGTAGTCACTCTGGTTCTTTAGTTCTGGTTATGGTTACACCCATTAACCGGTACTCTCAAATCATTTTTATTCACGAGAACATCTTAAATGAAGCCTGACGTCAGCGTGACAGCGTACGGCGAACCGTTTGGGTTTTCGAGTGGAAGTGCTGCAGAGGTCAAAGGTCGCATGAGTGCACCGCTTTGCACCCGCATGAACTGGATTAGCAGTGACAGCTCATTTGACTTGTTAGCCGCTAGCAGGCGGGAGAGCCGCCAGAACCGCTACCTCTGTTTGTTATTTGTTTATAATCCGTTACAGAAGGCCGAATTCCGGCACTGATCATGTTTACAAGTTCTCACGTCTGATGTTCTGGTGCATCGCGTCCCGTCCTTTAAACTCGGGCAGTCCTGACTATTGATTTGGAAAGTCGCTACCTTGGTAGCAATTAGCATCGAGTTCCCGCGCAGGCAGAAGACGCGTAAACACGGCGGAGCGCTCGCATCTGGCTGTTTGCTTTTACAAAGGAAGGAAAGAATGACAAGAGAAACAAATCCTCCAATCTCGGTTCTCGTGATTCATGAGTTCTGGGTTGCGGGGCGAGGTTGGGTATTTTAATCCCGCTATGTTTTGCACTTCACAGCTGTAAAGCGTTACGAAAGCGCTCCGCGCTAATCGACGCCAGAAATCCACCGCATTGCTAATAGGAACTGTAAACCGACTAATCTGCCAGTTTATGTGTTCTAGAACCTCCTCTCCGTGTTAGACTCATTTCCGAACCAAAAATAAACGCAGGCGAGGCGATCGCGCGGGACCACACCAGAGCTTCAGGTTAACGCTTTACCTCCAAGCGCGGAGGCATGTTCTAGCAGGTTCTCTCGAAGTAGAGTGACGAGACGTGAGGAGAACACAAGAACCGGGAACAGAGCAAAGCGCAAGAGAGGAATGGGACAGGAACCAAGCTGGGAACAAGAACAGGACCCGAGAGGAATGTTTCCAGGAGAACAGGAACCAGGAAGAACATGGGAAGGAGAGCAGGAATCCCGGAGGAACACCATCTCCTCCATCATGGGTAATCTACAGAGTACAGGCGACACTGCTTGCAGTGCATTGTGGGAGATTATAACAAGCCCTGTTAAAGTAGCCTCGAGCCTTGGAGAACGTTCTCCTGCACAGGATGGCGAAAATGCAGCGTCATGTCAAGTAGAAGTGCAGTTTGGGAGTTTGGCCACAGAGGGGCGACAAATCCTGTCAGGAGTCTTAGACCGGGACCAACAGGGTTCCAGAGCCAGAAAAGGTTCCTCAGAGGAGAAGGTGTGTTCTCGCTCTCTCTGTTCATGAGCGTGGCACCAAGTCATCAATGAACTGTTCTTTTAAAGAGCCGTGGGTTTCGAGTTCTGTGCTCGTCACCGGTGGATCTTGTGGGGGTTCCAGAAGATGCTGAATGAACAGAGCAGACCAGAACGCAGAAAGAGAAAATACAGGAGCAAGAAAACTGTGTGGAACCTGAGTAGAACAGGAGCAGAACAGAAAAGAGCAGAACGCAGGAACAGAACTAAACCCGTACAGGAACCGAACAGAACCGGGAGCAGAGATGGGAACAGAAACCTGGAACCAGTCCACTGCAGAACAAAGGAACAGAATGGAACAGAACCCAACAGAACAACAAAACAGACCAGAACACAGGAGCGGGTCAGAACTGTGCAGAACCCTGGACTGGGAACAGAGTAGAGCGGAACACACATACAGAGTGGAGCGGAACACCAGAACTGAGCAGAACTGAGCAGAACACAGAACAGCTGTCCATTCTATAACCTTCACTATCTGCGCTGAACTTTTCTGTCCTAATTTGTGTGTGAGGTACGTGACTGTCCTCCCTCGGGCGGAGTTTAGCTGCATGGCTCCGCCCCTCACGCCACTTAGACCTTTCTGTGGCGCCTTCACTCTTTATTTCTCACAGTTGCTGAGAGTTTGTGAGTCCAACTGAGAGCTCACAGATGTGTGAGTGAATGAAGATCGTTCCACAGTCTCCCTCCCTCTCTCTCTCTCTCTCTCTCTCTCTCTCTCTTCTCGTCTTTTCATCTCTCCGTCTCGCTGCTCCTTTTCCTCCAGTCGCGCCACCTGTTTTTACTACTGAGACCTGAATCCCCCCCCAACGTCCAACGTCCCTCTGTAACAATAAACACCCGGGGTTTTATCTTGGGGCTGTTTAGAGCAGTGCAGACACACACACACACACACACACACACACACACACACACACACACACACACACACACACAGACACACAGACAGAGCTGCAGCTGGTGGATGGAGAGAGAAGAAAAAAGCGTGAAGGCCTGAGAGATTATTGAAGGATAAAAAGTTAAGGAACGATCACTGAGCACCGAGAGCCGCTTTATATACAGAGGAGAGCTGCGAAATGGGTCGAACAGAACCGGAACACTGGAACCGAACAGAACTCAGGAGCAGAACAACACATAACACCAAAGTCCAGGACAAGGCAGGAGCAGAACCTCAAAACAGGAGCAGAACCCCGGATCAGAACGCAAGAGCATCCGGACCCTCGGCTCAGTTCTCTCATTCAGTTCTTTAAGCATTCATTTGGGTTCTCAGAACGGACGGAACTGACGGAGGAGCAGAGGTTCTCTCCCATCTGAGTGTGAGAAATGTGTTCCAACACCTGGCTCGCATCGGAGACAGGAAGCAGTAGATAGTGCATGTTTCTGAAATGTGTTTGTACCGAGCTAAACAACCAACTACACACACACACACACACACACACACACACACACACATGGAAGCCATGATTAAAAAGTTTGGCTGCTGCAGGACTCCCCCTGTGACTCACACACACACACACACACACACACACACACACACACACACACACACACACACACACACACACACACAGTGCTGATGCCGTGTTCACAAACACCAGGTGAAATACGACGAACTCGACCCACAAGCGTTTAACAATCAGGACGATTCTTCAAAACAACAGATAACAGGAGGAAGAGAAAACCGGCGTCCGGTGCACGAGCACGTCTGCATCAGAGTTTCCTGTTTAAACACTCCATCACACACACACACACACACACACACACACACACACACACGCACACACACACAACCTGACATATTACAAATAAAGTCCTGGACTTCCCAAACACAGCTTTACATTTCACAGCGTTTACACTGAACACAGCACGAGAATGATTCAGCTGTGGGGAGAGAGAGAGACGGAGAGAGAGAGAGACGGAGAGAGAGAGAGACGGGGAGAGAGAGAGACGGAGAGAGAGAGAGACGGGGAGAGAGGGAGAGAGACGGGGAGAGAGGGAGACGGGGAGAGAGGGAGACGGGGAGAGAGGGAGACGGGGAGAGAGGGAGATGGAAAAAGTGACAGAGACACAATCAGAGAGAGAGGGGACAAACTAAGAGAAAAAAATGTAAGAAAAAGGAAGAAAGAAAGAAGGAGGCAGGTAGACGGAGAAATCGAGATGACGAGCGACATTGACAAGAAGGTGAGAAAAGCGGAGAGAGAAAGTGAGAAATCAGGAAATCAGAGAAACAGACAGCTGGAGAGAGAGAGAGAGAGAGAGAAAACCGAGCACAACGGGAGGGAGAAATCTGTGATGAGGAGGAGGAGGAGGAGGACTAGGATGCTGTAGAAGATCACAATGAGAACTGTTACAATAGCAGTGGTGATGAGGATGATGTCAAGTGCAATGATGGTGATGAGGATGACGGTGATGAAGATGATGGTGTTGATGAGGATGAAGGTGGTGCTGGTGATGATGAAGATGACAGTAATGAGGATGATGATGACGGTGGTTATGATGAAGATAAAGATGATTCAATTCAATTCAGTTTTATTTGTACAGCGTTATTAACAATTGTTTTTATCGCAAAGCAGCTTCACACAATCAGAAGAATTACTGAAGTGTGTATGAGACGCGAGTGTGTGTGAATCAGAATGATCAGATGGTCCCTGACGAACGAGCCGAGGGCGACGGTGCCGAGGGAAAAACTCCCTGAGATGGTAACAGGAAGAAACCTTGAGAGGAACCGGACTCAACAGGGAACCCATCCTCATCTGGGTGATAACGGAGAGCAGGGATTTGATCTGCACTCATACTGTGTGTTAGGAGGCTGGAGGTTCAGTATAACAGGAGACGTGTTTAAGTTCATATGGAGTCCAGTTGGTTATTGGAGACTCAGGTGGTGATGTGTGATGGTGGTGATGACATTCATTTTGATCGACACTGTTCACATGATATGATTCCAATTATGGGTGGAATATTCGCTTCTGTGTAAACACACCTATAGTGAGGTTGATGAAGATGATGATGAAGGTGTGTCGTGTTGAACCCCGCCCTCCGCTGGAATGTACAGTGGCGTGGTGAGGGGATCTCCACATGCACGTGTCCGGTTAGCGAATGGAAACAGCCACATGCAGTAGCGCGCGCGCGTGCGTGTGTGTGTGAACATACAGCAGCCAAGGAGAAAGCGCTCTTCCTGAAATCTCCTGAAACTGGCAGGCTGACACTCGTGCGTTTTTTTTCCCCGTCAGTGTTTTTGCTCTCGCACCCTCGGCGCGGGTTTTATTAGGTCTGACTGATTAAACGAGAGCGAGCCGTTGGGTTTTTATGAGCTCGTTTAAAACAAACACCATCAGTTAAGCGGTGAATGAGCGCGCGGCGGTTCGTGGGGACGAAGCCGTCGGATTTTCCAGCGCGCATCCCCGGCCTCCCCTCTCAGACGAGCCGTTTTTCAGAGATGCTTTTCAAAAACAATCAATTATCACTCGCAGTCTTCAGAAAAATCCACTGGAGGAGAAAAGAGCTGAGTGATTTTTATTACGTCTGCGTGTGTGGCGGACGATTTTCCCAGTAGCCTGGAGAACCCAGTCGAGCTGAATCGTGTGATTTATCGACGCGAGCGTAAACGCTGATGGACTATTAAATAATAATAATAATGATTTCACTGCGCTCGGCTCGTGTGCCGTCCAAACCCGGGTCCGGAAATATGTGCGGCCCAAACCGGAGCCAGTGGAGAGTTAATATGAGTGATTGGATTGGACTAATAATTTGGCTCGTTTCGATGTAATCGGACTCATTGGAGTCATCAATTAGACGAGTAGCTCAGGCAACAACCGGCCGATACTGATTTAAAGTAATCGGCTTAATATTGGACTCATTAAATATATAATTGGACTAACGATTGGACTTAAGTGGTCAAGTAATTAGACACTGTAAATGATTAGACATGTAATTACACTAGTGTGTTTTTTTAGCTTGTAATTGGACTAACATTTGACTTTGCATGGAAAATAATACTTGGACTAATAATTGGACTCATTTCAGACGAATCAGACTCATAATTAGACTTGTGTGTTTTGACTGATGATTGAGATGAACTAATAACTAATAACTAGACAATCAATCTGTTTAATTGGAGGTAATTCTAACAAGATTAATTAAACTTATACTTGAATTAATTGGTCAAGTAATTAGACCAGTTATACAATAATTAGACTAATGATTTCTCCAGATGATGATTGAACTTGCACTAGGCTAGTACTGGACTAATGAGACTAATAACCACAGTAATGTGCACTAGTATTTGGACTTATTAAGTAATTAGACTGATTTTAGGTAATTTAATTGGTGTTTGGGCAGCAAGGTGTCAGTGTGGTTAGTAACTTCAGGGCCGAGGGTTCGAGGTTTCTCCCTGTGATCGCTGGGTTTCCTCTGGATACTCCGGTTTCCTCCCGCAGTCCAAAGACATGCAGGGTGTCGGCTAATTGGAATTTCCAAATTGCTCGTAATGTGTGTGTGAGTGAGTGAGTGGTTCATTCGCACCCGGTCCAGGATGTACCTCGGCTCATGTCCTGTGTCCCCTGTGTCTCCTGTGTCCCCTGTGTCTCCTACGGCTCTGTCCAGGATAAGGGCTGCACAGAATGAGTGAATACATGAGTAAGCGAGACTGATATTAGCATTAAGAAATGATGGAATCAGGCTTTGAGGAATATTTCACAAAAATAAAAATATTCAATTATTAATTATTATTAAATTCAATTTGCAGCCGAACAGATCGAAGACGCGGCTGGGACACAGAGACGCTGATCGTTGGGGTCGACGCTTTTCTCAGACGCCCAGCTCGTTTACTCGACTTCGTTAAACACACTCTGACAGCAGCGTCCGCTCGCAGGTAATAAACGTCCCGTGGCGTTTGAACCGGGTGTGAATTACGGAGCTCAGTGCTCGCTGAACTGAAGAACTCTACGGCGCTCGAGTAACACGCGGGAGCTTCCTCGCTCAGATCGCTCTCGGCATCCTTACTCCTGACCAGAACCTGATACGGAGTGTAACGGTGTACAAAAATAACTCGCCGTCCATCATGATGCAAATTGCGCCTTTGGTCAGTGAGGGCACGCGGTTCATGACGCCGCGCCGTCATCAATCATCTCTAAACACACTGCAAATAGCAGCGCAGTTCATCAGCGTCTGCTGCAGGGGGACCGGCCTGGACGGGTCCGAGGGAAAGTGGTAGCACTTTATTCCAAAACGGGAGTCATTAATATAAATGTGTGTGCGTGTGTGTAAATATAGCCAGCGATTTGCCTCTCTGTCTCTCTTCCTCCCTCTCTGTCTGTCTGTCTGTCTGTCTGTCTCTCTCTCTCTCTCTCTCTGTCTGTCTCTCTCTCTGTCCCTCTTTCTCTCTCTCTCTCTCTGTCTGTCTGTCTGTCTGTCGTTCTCTCTCTGTCCCTCTTTCTCTCTCTCTCTCTCTGTCTGTCTGTCTGTCTGTCTGTCTGTCTCTCTCTCTCTCTCTGTCTGTCTGTCTCTCTCTCTGTCCCTCTCTCTCTCTCTCTCTCTCTGTCTGTCTGTCTCTCTCTCTCTCTCTCTCTCTCTCTCTCTCTCTCTGTCTGTCTGTCTCTCTCTCTCTCTCTCTCTCTCTCTCTCTCTCTCTGTCTGTCTGTCTGTCTCTCTCTCTCTGTCCCTCTCTCTCTCTCTCTCTCTCTGTCTCTCTCTCTCTCTCTCTCTCTCTGTCCCTCTCTCTCTCTCTCTCTCTCTCTCTCTCTCTCTCTCTCTCTCTGTCTCTCTGTGTGTAAGAGCAGCAGAATGGAGATTAATTCTGTTTGTTTGGCTAATGGCTCTCAGTTCCAGCTCATTAATCCTGAGTTATAGATGACGGAGGGAAAGAGGGAAATGCGTGAGCGCTGCATCGAAGCTCCGGCTGCTGATCATCAGCCACAAAGTCTCTAATATATAATACACCGAGTTTATCGGCCCCTCTGTCCATACGGGTCGGGTGTAGTTCAGTGGGATCGCTCAAGTGTTTTTCCCCTTAGAAAAAACGTTTCAGTGATGTATAACGATTATTTTGTGTAGCAGGTCATGCATAATCGATTTTTAAAAATAAATTTTAAGTTTATATATGTTTTAATTTGAGGTGGTAAAATATTGCAGTTCCTTTATAATCCTACAGGTGGTGCACTCTAAACTATTCACACGTTGCATGCAGCACAGCAGCCTGTGTGGTAGGAGTAAAACATTTGCTGAATTTGTTTAGAAATGTAACAAAATATAAAATAAACGAAAACAAAACTAATAATAATATTGAGTTGGAATATTTTTATAAGATCTGAATACTTGCCGAATTACAATACAAATCTGGCATCTACGGAAGGTCGGTGAGATCATCGTATGGGCTGGTCCCTGCTGAGTCCCTTCTCTAATAATTACACCAGTCTCTCTCTCTCTCTCTCTTGAACGTACTATAGGATGAAAAAGCACTGACACTGGAGACTCCTTCCACACCCGTGAAAATGTCTTTACAATAATAATCAGCTATGACGCGTGGCCGTTTATACCTGGATATTTTTTTGCATTTCCACAAACCCTCTGCCTCCCCCCCCCCCCCACTCCCTCCGTCAGTCCCAGCCCTGACCCCAACGTTAAAAGCCCTTCAAAAGATCTTTACCATCTTTTCTCTCAAACGAATTCCATATAAATCAGGGTGTAAATTCACAGCCAGGCCCTCACTCGCTCTGTGTGGTCCTCACTTCTCTTTCACAATCACCTCAGTGTGCAGTCTCTTTCTCGTGACCCTTATCTCCAATCTTAACTGGATGAAAATGTAGCATGAACGGCTCCCAGTCGCCGGTCTCCAGTAGAAACGCGGCGATTAGTCATGCTCGCGCGCCCATTAGTTCCCGACCGGAGGACGTTGCACACGGCGGCGTGTAAAACTCACGCCCAGATTCCCATCGGCATCATTTCCACATTAGCACCAGGAATTATCAGCCCGAGTGTAATTTCCACATTTGCCCCCTTTCTCCTGGAAAATAAACGACGCTAACTTTTACACGTAATGCTGAGCCGATGATGTTTAATGTCACAACGAGACACGGACATGTTCAGGGACGTGTGTGTTGTCTCTGCATCATTGGTATTCATCCCGTTGTTTTTTGGGTGAGACTAACTTGTTATGAAGCAAATGGGCGTGGTTAACATGCCGTAAAGAGAATGGGCGGGGCTAGCTTGCTGTAAAGTGAATGGGTGTGGCTAGTTTGCTGTAAAGCGAATGGGTGTGGCTGACTTGCTGTAAAGCGAATGGGCGGGGCTAACTTGCTGTAAAGCGAATGGGTGTGGCTGACTTGCTGTAAAGCGAATGGGTGTGGCTAGCTTGCTGTAAAGAAAATGGGTGTGGCTAGCGTGCTGTAAAGTGAATGGGTGTGGCTGACTTGCTGTAAAGAAAATGGGTGTGGCTGCTTTCTGTAAAGAGGATGGGTGTGGCTATTTTGATGTAAACCAAATGGGTGTGGCTAGCTTGCTATAAAGATAATGGGTGGGGCTTACTTGCTGTAAAATGAATGGGCGGGGCATGCTGTGATCCAAGCAGTGGGTGTTTCCCTGGAAGACACTTGAAATCAATTAAAAAATGAGTTTTTTGGAGCTCAGTTTCCTGAGTGACCAGAGTGCTGAAACTCTAACAGCGTGCCGACTGCAGTCAGCTGGTTCGTTTGTAGACGCATGTTTTTATATTTTTAACCTGTTAAATCCCAAAGGTTAAACTGAGTTCAACTTTTCCCAGAATGAAGTCGCTGTTGGATCCGTGGCGTCGCTACTTTACACGAGGTTAGAGGATTTGTCTCGCCACCCGCACACGTTAATCTCATCAGTGCGCGACACCGAGATGTTCAGGTTAAGAAGTTAAAAGTCCAGGTGCGGCTCGTCCTCACGTCACGAACGCTTTTCTTTCAGCCGTCTCCAGCGTCGCTGCCCTCACCTCGACCTCACGCAGCATGTTTTGAGAAAAACGTCTAAATATAAAAGCGGTGGGGATTTTCAGGCCGTGATGAGGCCAGACACCTCAAGGCCGGTCCTTAGATGCAAAACTCCACGCTAATCAGCTTCGGTTTCGCTCATGAGCCTCACGTATAAACCTCCCAAATGCAGACCATCCGCCGTACCATTCCCGACCGCACACCTGCTTAACCAAACGTCTTTAGTTTCCATCTTTGTTTTTTTTTCCTTCCTTTTCCCAGTTCCTCCCTTCCTGCCTCTGCGCAAACACAGATCGGTGTTATCGAAGCGCACGGCACGAATTCAGCGGGGTTTAAAAACATTTACCGTAGCTCCGCTTCTCAGCCGCAAACAGAGCAACGTTGGATTTGATGCTCTAACGGACGGCTTTGATCTGAGGCAGATGTTGCTCTGGCGCAAACTGCTGCTTTTTTTCCCCCCAGTCCAAACCAGTACACACACACACACACACACACACACACACACTTGTGCATTCATCCACTCAGCAATTCCTTCCTGCCTTTTCAAACCAGTTGCTTCTTCCTGGGTGGTGAACATGTGACATATCCCAAGCCCTCTCCCGAGGCGGTGCTGTCAGGAACCGGTCCGTCATCGCCGGCATCCCTAACCGTACTGGAGACGGCTCGAGGTAATAAATTGTTTTGCTTTGAAGGAGCACGAAGATCAGTTTGGTAATGTTTTGAGGTTTCTGGGAGGATGACGAGGCTCTGGAAAGTCCTCAGCGGAACACTCAGAGTTTCTCAGGAACGGCCCAGTGCGAGTAAGAGAAATGGCATTCGACAAACACGGCCCAGGAACCTGAGAAGACCTGGGAGATGTTTTTTGTTCCTAAAAACAAGGAAGTCCAGGGTGAGATTGTGCCTTGACTCACCAACGTTTACGGGTTAGCCGTAGCGGTTACGCGTTTTGACGTGATGCAATGGTTGCTATGAAAAGTTATTTTATTTTGAGATAAATCTCTCTCTCTGCCTGCATGGCTTCCTGCTGGAGGTCTAAACCGTACGCCACCCGCTGCCAAACGTACATTAGCACACACTAATCCTGGCACACACTAACTCCTGCCATACGCGTAACTGCACGCGTAAACAGACACAACACTCCGCTTCCAGGCGTTCTGGATGTAAATAGGCAAAGGGGGGGGGGGGGGGGGGTGTTTAAAGTAGCCTGCTGAGCGTGGAGATTAAAGGTCATCAGGAGTTCGAGCATTTTTAGGACGATCAAGTCAACGATAGCTTCCTTGACTGCGGACTCCCGCCGTCTTTAGAGAATAAAAAGTCTTCGAGGGAACGTCGAGGTGACACGTGGATGAGTGTCTTCAGGTTTTCTAACAGTAGGAACATTTACACCGTCGTCATGTTGATACAGTCAGTGTGTAAGATGTAGGTGTGTGCCAAGATACTCCCTCTACACCAAACAAAACACACACACACACACAGGTGATTTATTTAAGCTCAGCTTAAATACTTAAACCAAGTATCGAGGAAACAAATGTGTCTTTAGTCATTGTTTAAAAAATTGCCAGAAACTCATCATCATCATCATCATCATCATCATCACTGCCATGTTGGTCATCATTACCTTCATCGCTGTCATCACCTTTATGATCATCGTGATCACCTTTTTCACATTCCTCATTACCTTTACTTTCTTTACTGCCTTCATCACCCTAATCACCCTCATCCTCATCACCTTCATCACCACCTTCATGATCACTACAGTCATTCTCATCACCTTCGTCACCCATATCGTCGTCATCATCGTCATCATCATCTTTCACACTCCTCTTTATCAGCTTCCTCCTTTTAATCGCCCTCATCCCCCATCGTTCTCGTCACCTTCATCATCACCATCATCACATTCATCACCACCATCACTCTTATCATGATCTTCATCACCTTCATCATCACCATCACCCTCCTCATCACCTTTTCAACATCATCATGACTTTTATTACCTTTATTACAGTAATCATACTCGCTCATCATCACCCTCATCACCTCACATTTACATTTCGGCTTTCGGCGGACTCTCTTATCCGGAGCGACTTACAACAAGTGCTTTGATGTTTCCGTCATTGGATAGATACGTACACAAGGTTACTACAGTAAGTTACTAACTAAGTGCCATCAGTCACTGAACACAGTTGGGGAGGGGATTTTTATTTTGGGTGGGAAAGGGGGGGGGGGGGGGGTGGGTTTCACCATCACCTTCAATACGCTCACCTTTACCACCTTCATCACGTTCACTGTTACCTTCATCACCGCTATCACACGCTTTTCAAACTTTTCTGTGTTCAGGTTTGAAAATGTGAAAGCGGCAGCAATAAAGTGCAATAACACGACGCCTGAGTAAAACCGAACGTCATCGAAGCGTTTGAGCTCCAGGTCCTGAGATCTAAAAACACCTTAATCCACCTGAGCGATCTGCAAAGTCTCTGCGATAAATCAGCCAGCGCTATAGTTTTCATCGCGCCGTTCTTCTTGATGTCACCGCAAACGTGATCCTTTACGCTTTTGCACTTTTTGGACGCGGAACGTTTCTTGACATTTACGACATTTTGCTCAACTCTGGAACCGTTTGTCTTCTTCTTCTTCTTCTTCATTTAAAATTTTTTTTTTTTTTTTTTTTACGGGGATGATCTCCAAAGGACTCGTCGAAATCAGATCATCGCTCATTGTTCTATAGCTGTAGGGAAAGAAGAAAAGGCATGGCAGCGCTCTCGAGCGTACAGTATGTTTCGCCAAGTGAGAGCGCAGTATATCACGGGAACCTGAGATAAAAGTGACAGACGCTGCGGCGAAGACGTTTTCAGAGGAATAGAGGAGCATTGTTTATGGCATGTGCGTCTGCCATGTTGTTTCTCGGCCCCTCTTTTTAAAGGGCAAGTGAGGCGAGCGATTCTCCGGGTGAACCCGTCAGCGTGGATCCGGAGAAGGTTCTGACAGTCCGTGGCTCGGCAGTGGAAGCATATTTTATTTCATTTTTCCATCTCCGCTCTGTGACAGCCAGCCTTTCCATCAGTCTCTCTCACTCCGTGACTCATTCTAACCCTGATCCACTGCACGGGGTGAAAGTCCCATCTCAGCGGGGATGATGGTGTTGCATCGTCATCCATTTCATTTCTTTTTCCTTTTTTCTTTGTAGTAGTAATAGTAGTATGCAGAAACCGTTTTGGAACCGATAACATGCGCGAGACGGGACTTGTGGTGCGTCTCAAACAGGTCCTCGCTGCCGTGTCTGTAAAATCCGACATTGAAAACGTTTCCCTTAGTCTCGCAGGTTCTGGAGGGAAATTTGTTGAGCACAAGATGGCCGCCGTCTAGCGCTGGCTAATTCATCCTGGCCGGCCCGGGATCTCATCTAAACACAACTGAAGTGTCCTGACCTCGCACCCTGACCCTCTCTGTGCACCGAAAAAATACACGGATCATTTGAAGTGCCGGCCGTGAAACCCGATAAGAGGTGAGCATTTATATACACACGTAGCCCGAGTGAGTGGGAGGCTACGAAAGCACATCAAGGCTAAATGTATCCGTCAACGAGCGCCGCTAGCTATTAGCACCCATGTGTCTGAAAGTGAAGTTTAAAAAGAAAAACATAAAGGGAAAGTAAAGAAAGTCTGGAGTCGGGGGGCGATCCGTTCAGAGGTGTGAGACAGACAGAAGCCATATGGCTCACGGCTAATGCTCCTCATCGCGCAATAACGCCATCAGTGTTTGAAATATAGACGGCGGCCTTTATCTCGACACGTACATTCCCGCTACGACACGCTGCAGCTAACATCGCTAAAAGCCTGAGCGCACCGCGGAGAACTGTCGCCGTTTCACTCAGCCGTGTCCAGACTATCAGGAGAACCTTTCAGGAACGTCGACAGTTTTCATATATTTACTTCAGACAGAACCTTTATATTCACTCAAGATAAAGATAACGTAAGTTTAATATCCGTAATCTCAGGAACTGTGGATTTCACGTGCAATAATTATTCTTAATAATCGTGAAAAGTACAAAGACTGGAACCTGAACAGCCAGAGTCTCGATCGAATCTGTACTGAATTAGCATCTGTGGCGCGGTGGCGTAGCGCTTAGCACTGTGACACCTCCAGGTTCTGGGGTCGAATCCCCCTTTTATGCAGGTTGCTTGGTGTGTTTTCCTCCTGGTACTCTGGTTTCCTTCCAAAGACATGCAGATTAGACTAATTGGTGTTCACAGATTGTTCATTCGTTCACAAAATCATCACAAAATCATCACAAAATCTTCCCTCTCGCCTTTCAATTCTCATTTTTTCAGTTCTAGATGAAGGTCTCTGTATTTAGATTTGGATCTATTACTCCCAAAAATGTAATAAAAAAAATAATAAAATAAAATAAATAAATAAATAAAAAAGTTGGGGCTAAAAAATGAGCGTCACGCTGGCGTACTGCACACGTGCGCTCTGATCAACGTGTGAGTTATTAACTACCGGTTCATTCATTATCCAACTGATTTAGAAAAGAATAATAAGCTGCAGTTTTCCGTGTGCAAGAATAAAATTTGCGGCCTGAATGGTCCCGAGCGTCATGTGCAGAGTAACACGGTTCGGCTCGGCTCGGCTCGGACCGAAGCACCATTTCATGCTCTTGTTAAATGCTGATGGACGGTTTTATCATGATGATGACGACTTGACAGATAGAAATTGTGACACTTTGTAACAAAGGTTTTCTTTTAAAGCTTTTAAATCAGACTTTGGTGAAAAATTTGGGATCTTCCGCATCACTTCAGGCATCGTGATGTGCAATAAACCTGAGCGATAAACGAGCAGCATTTAGTCCGGAAACGTCCGAGACTGGACCGCTTTCACTGCTGGAATGTAACGGCACTATAATAATCTGCACTAATTCAAAAAATGACTTGCAGTTCGATACAAACTGCTGTAATGAGTAACGCGAAGCAGCGCATCGGACATCGCCGTGGTTCAGTACATCAGATTTTCCTCATGAGGATATGAAGCCGTTGTGGGGAACAAAAATTACAAAGCCGTCTTTAGGTGCGTGACGTAATGTCACGATGAATTATATCACGAGACACTTTTGAGTCATCACTGATCTCACAAATTTAAAAATGTGTTTTTAATAACAGGTCGAAAACCGAAGAATTTTTATGCTAAACATTTGTATCTTTAAAATTGTACCGACGCTAGAATAGTTTTAAAGCAGATTTTAACATTTCTTTTATTCAAGTCAAATAATCATCGCTGAAACGTAAACCGCGTCGTGCTGATACGGTTTGATCTGTCGCAGCCCCAACGCAAATATGATCATATTTGAATATAAATCTGTTTATAAATGTTCCTCAAAAACCGTCAGATCCTCATATTTTCACATGTACGTGTTTACCGTGACACGATGTGTTTAGTGCGTCTCCCACCTGAAGGTTTCCGCGCATTAACTGATGCCGAACCCCTGATGTTTGACCCTTGTGTCTTTATGTACTGCGTACATTTGCTACTTTTTTTTTTTAAAACAATTTTGACTTATTATTCATCGGAGAATGATGGATGACTTCCACTGACTTTTCTGGAGCCGCTTCGGATCCGGAATACTGCGGAAACAGCAGGTTGCTATTAGGCTTTACACAAACGCAACGTGCGGTAATTTCTCTGCAGCTGCACATTCAACAAGTGGAATGAATTTGGTGTAAAAACAGAAACGGAAGGAATGAATTGGAGATTACGAGGCCTTGGACCGTCAGACGGAGGTATCCTTCACCTCGTGTTGAAGGTGTCGTGACTCGGGTGGAACCGTGGAGCGACCTTAGCGCCGAACCCCGAGCGCGGATTGCTGGACTCGCGGTGGAAACGCCATCAGATGTGAGCGATGTTGTTTATCTACAACGCGTGTAAATAATCGAGATCCTGTTGCCCTGACGACGTCTCTCTCTCTCTCTCTCTCTCTCTCTCTCTCTCTCTCTCTCTTTTTGTCTTCTGGTCTGGAGGTTAGCTGTTTTCATTTCCATAAAGCATTAGCGAGAAAGGGAACACATGCGTGAAAACGAATCTGTTAAGATGGATATTCGGCTTGGCTTACAGCTCGAGCTTCCATGCCATTACAAGGCTCTCCACTTTTGCAGCACAAATGTTCCTCATTTTCTTGGCAGCGAGCAAGGAAACAGTGTGCTCGACTGAGACTCGGAGATCCAGAGAAAGAAACTTGAGGGAAAAAAAAAAAAAAAAAGAGAAAGGCATAACTCAAAAAAGAAAAAAAGTCAAGAGTGCTTGTTTGGCGTTGTAGGAGGTAATTGCAAATTTCGCGGCCTTACAAAAATACAATCAGCGTAATTGCCAAAAATTAAAAAATGGCCATATTTTAATTGCTTGCAGGCTCCGTGGAGATGGAGCGATATCTCAGACCCTCGGTTTGTTTTTTTCCTTCACCACACAGCGACGCAGAACCTCTCAGACGGCACTCGAGCCTCCGCGGCCTGCGTCTAGTTTACTCCAGAAGCATCCATGCCCTGCGGAGTCGCGCTCACTGGAAACCGCCGGTCGCACGGCTGACCTCAGCGCTCAATGTTCCTCACTTTTTTTTTTCTTTTTTTTTTGCTGTGCATGAGACAAATTCGCACTCCTATCTGATTCTACCCCGTAGGTCTGGCGGCAGGGGAGCGCTCACGGCTCACGGCTCACGGCTCACGGCTCCTGTCCTGCACAGTCACGTCTGCGGCGGAATGCATGATGACTCGGGAGTTTTTGACCCTTAACCCCAATAATAATGGGCAAGCAGAGCATTCAGTTCATGCACATACTGTATATATATGGATAGACAGATACGGTTTACAGTTGCGCATAAATAAAAAAAAAAAAAAAAAAAGAAACGAAAAGAAAGCGAAGAGGTTTTCAATGATCGCATCGCCTGGCTACTGTTCAGAAGAAGTTCACTGCAACAGCTTGGACATGTAATAACACGCGTCAGCGATATTAAAAACAAAAAGACGTGCTACCGCTGCTGCCCGGCTCGCTCTTTCCCAGCGTGTTTACATCGCCCGGGCCGTTCTCGCTCATTTAGCGCTCGGGAGTCGGGAGGGGAGCTGTCACATTTTTCAGCGCGTCCTACGAGTTTGTGTAAACGCTGGGAATGTTTGGAGAACGCCGGTCAAGAAGAGGGTCTTCCCCTGACTGCATGAAAAAAAAAAAAAATGAAAAAAGAGAAGAGGATTTCCTCCACCCTTGAGGTTACAATATTTATCGGCCTGCTGTCGTAGCCTCGTCTGTATTTAGTGCGTCACTCGGAAGCTCTTAACCTTAAACGGTGATTCACCGCGTAAACATACGCTTCCTTTTTTACACACTCACTATTTAGTGTTTTAATGAGAAAGCAGCAAAAAGGGTACAAACGAGTTCTAGAACGAAATGCAACTAAACTTTAGCTATAAGCCTGCAATATGACGAGTTGAGAGAGAGAGAGAGAGAGAGAGCTGGACAGACTAAAGCGCCGCCGCATCTCTGTCTTTAACTAGAGATGCATCGAGCGCTAAAGCTCTTCGCGCCGCGGCCAGTCAAACAGCGTCGTGGGTAATACAGGAAGGATCTCGTGATATAAAGATAATAAATATAAACATGAGTCGTTCGGAGTGGATTTTCCCCCCCTGGTGCGTAATTGATCGCCTTCTCCTGAGCCTTAACGTTATTATAACTTCTGTCGGTGTTTAATTTCAGTCATCAGTGTTTAGTCAGAGAGGTTGGAATATCTTCACCTACATCAAAGCGTTTCCTGTCGTGTACGTGAACGGTTTGGTATTTCCAGTCCAGCACACAAATCTCACTTCGTCTAATCGAATTTTTAAGAAAGGACGGCGAACGGAGGGAGTGAGGGAGGCGGTGAAGCTGGGAGAGGGGGTTCGCCCTCATCAGGCTTTTCCACAGGGGGGTTTAGAGCTGAGTTTTGTCTGAAGATAGAAAGCCCACCACAGGCTGTCAATCTGCCTTAAAGCCAACCTTGACGTTCGCTGTCCCGACCGCTTGCCAAGACGCAAATACGATACGGTGCGTCCAAAGTGTAGCTCCTGACGCGGGCGGACACGGATCCGGCCCGGCTCACATCTGAAGCGCATTTAGCGCATCTGAGAGCTCGTAAAACTGTAAAAGCGCAATCAGGGAGCCGCTGCTCCTCGGTGGCGTTTCAGAGTAACCGTATCTCTCCTACCAGGCAGCGCTAATAGACTGCATGGACCGCGGAGGAGGATATTAAAGCCATGTGCAGGGAAACCCTAGTTTAAATAACCTGTAATGGAACCCCTTCGCAGGGAAAAAAAAAAAAAAAAAAAACGTTCTATTAAGCACACTTAATCAAACATTGGCTAACCTGTACCGCTGAAGTGCTCCAGTGAGTACTTAGATAGCGACGCTCGCCCATCGTCCTTGTTTAGTACCCAATAAGGCTTGTAATGCAATATTGGATCCATGTGGAGCCACGCTGGTTCGAATAAACCCATAATGGAGGCCTTCACCGAATTACACTGGAAAGGAACTTTGTCTTTATTAAGTGTACTAAACATTGAATCAAATGTTGGCTAACCGACTTCCAAAGCCTTGGCAAGAAATACATCTGCTTTCTGCGTTATTTACTTACACACGAGAAGCAGCTAGCTGATTTCAATCATTTTCTTAGCCGTTATTAGAGAGTTAGACAGAAATTAGTTCCTTTGGTTCTCATCAAGACTCGAAACCGAGAAAACCTGGCTTAAATAGCTCGGAAGCATCGCTAGTGTAGTTATGCTAGCTGGAAATCTTTCCTGAAGATCAACGTCAAACATACTTCATGTTAGCCATGAAGCATAAAGTCCGCAGCTCCTGAAAGCTCAACTACCTGAGACTAGAGACTTCCTTATAGTAGGACCGACTGTGGAAGTAACACCGCATGCTAACATGTTTGGGTCACATTATTAGTCGTTAACTGCTCTTTAGCTACAGTAGCAGCATCCCGCTATCACAGCTCGAATGCTGCAGATACAACGATTGAATTTACTTGTATTGTTTAGTTTCTGTCCATGCTAACGTCTTTGAGTTTTGTTCCTAGCGATTGCTATTTATTTGCTGTTTTGTGCTAATAATGTCATATTAAAACCACATGCTGGCTTCAGGTTAGCCAAAATAAAAGTATTCTCTGAAAAACGTTATTAGCTAATAATGGCTACGTAGCTAGTCGCTGTTATATATTATGCTTGTTTGCTACCCAGTAAGGCTTGTAATGCGATCGTGAAATCATGTGGCTCGAATTAAACTTCAGCTTATTTTCCTTAAGGTCAGCATGGTTAGTTCGGGTGGCCTGGAAGTTTTGGGGTCCTAACGGCAGCCTTAGCATCCGATGCGCCTCTGCTTCACGGTTCAGTGCTTGTGTCAAACGCAATTCACGAGTGAGTGGAAGTGTGTTTAGGCTGGTCACGTTCCAAACCTGGACCTGTCCCTTTCCGTTTGCACGCGGACGCTTGAGTCCTGATTGGGAGCGGCAGCCGTTTCACAGACCGTTGGACGCTATCGGAAACCATCCGTGTGCTCGTAGCTGGAACGGAGGAAATGTTTGTGTGTGTTTTTTTTTTTTGGGGGGGGGGGGGGGGGGGGGGGCTGTAGTGTGAAACACACGGCTTGTATGTAAAATGATTAGTTTTATTTCAGAGAGAGACAAAAGAGTCAAGTTAGAAGATTTGAAAGGACGCTTAATGAACCTTTTTCAAAGCGTGAACGCTCCGGTACGTTAAGTGCAGCGTCTTCTCACGGCTAATAACACTGTCTTGTACAAACTGGTCAATTCTAGGATCCTTAGAGGAACGTGGCAAGGATCTCTCAGCAGGTTCTACACGGAGCCTCCAACCCTAATAATGCAAAGAACCCTAAATGCATAGCGTTGCCCTTTTCCATGTAGAACACTTTTATAGTATCTGTAGAACCATTAAGGGAAAATTAAGAGCCATGACATCATCGTTCTCCGTAGTACAAGACAGGAACATGCTGTAAGAACCTTCTTGCATTGAGGAAACCTGGTTGAAATGGTTGACAATAAAAGCCGACTTGATTTGACTTGGATTATTCTTTGTGTTTGCCAGTGAAATGCAGCCGGTGGATCTACAGGACCATGTGACTGTGTTTCACCAATCAGCCGCAATAACAATAACCACATGTAGTCACATGACCACACAGCAGAGGGGGGTGGTTGTCTTCATTTTATTATTGTCTCCATATTATTTTTATTAATTTATTTTATTACATTTATTTCATTTATTTGATTATTTGGAAATGTCAGAATTTGTACATTATTTTATCATTTTGTCTGACTGCTTACATCATATTTCTAAAAACAATAAACTGGACATAATGATGAACCAGTGACTCAGCACTTGAGTATCTATTCGCTGAATACTTTTTTACTCTTACTTGAGTAATATTCTGGATGAATACTTTTTACTTCTACTTGAGTAATATTACTTTGAAGTACAGCTGCTCTTACTTGTGTCCATGTTTTGTCTCCTCTACACGCCTCTGGTCACTAGAGGAAACTTCATCCCGTCAACATTGACGCCCGGTTTAGTACATTTTAACGGCAATTTTCAATATATAAAGTATAAATAATTTACTCCTCATGTCAGAGTTCCTGCTCGCATTAAACCTTCATTCTGATATGAAGCTCCGCCCACAACACATAGAGACGAGAGTATATTAATATTGTTGTGTTGATACATAAATTCTGCGCTGTTTGTAGGTTCGCGCTGCGTGATCGTAGCGTGCCTGTCTGTGGTTAATGTTGTGTTTTCTCAGCGCGTCGCACCGTTCCCCGTGTTTGTATTGGACAGCGGAGCGGGCCGGGCCGCGGCGCTGCGATGTGCGCTGTCAGTCGGAACGGCTCCAGGATTTTGTCTCGGGTCCCGTGAGATCGACTTCCAATAAAAATATTCGCAGAGTTTTCGGTTTCAGAGTAAATACAATCTACCTGTGGCAGCTGCCATTGTGTTCGTCTGCTGCGGCCCTCGTTTCTCTTCTTCTCTTTTTTGCCGTGTTAATGTCTCTCAGCTGCGTAATGGCGAGCAGGTGGAACACGCGCTCCCTCAGCAACTCCCTCCCATGTGACTCCTGGGTGAAAACATGACTTTAGAGCTGTCCAAATCCCAGAGAGACTTTACCCAAACACATCAGCACACACTCCCACACACACACATATATATATATATATATATATATATACACAATTACAACACACCCGCCTACATCTCTTTTACAGAAACAAGCACTTATTTGAATTCTGCATTCTGAAGAAGCTCGTCCTGGGCTGTTGATTAATTGTCCAGTCGTGCAGCTCTGAATCACTGGTTTATATTCGCACAGTAATGGTCAGAAGTTTACACACACACACACACACACTCTTCATTGACGTGAACGTCATGGCCATATTGGGTTAACAGAAGAAAAACACAGAGAGGCTGAAGCACAGGGTTTAATTTATTTTGGGCTTTCTGGAACCAACACCGGGTCAGAACGTTGATCAGCCGTGCCATTAGGGTGAACAAGCGTTTCACTCCATCACGCTTCTGATAGAATCCTGGTTGGACATCTGACCGCACTTCTTGTTGTGTCCTCTCACAGACCCGACACTGTGCTGGTACGCTAAAAAACTTTGTCCAACTTCCGTCCATCTCACGGTTGATTTGAGATTCTGCTCATGAACCCTGAGGTTCTCCTCGTCCTTCTTCATTATTTCTTCCAAAACAGCCCCTGTTGCCTGACGCTACCGCCACCGTGCTTCACCAGCTGCTACGGTGTCCTCACGTCTCACTCCTCCAGACACACCCCTGCTCAGTACTTTCTTCTCCTCCTTTGCCCACCAGCTGCAAACTCGAGTGTGAAGGTCTGGATGCTTTTGTGGTTCCTGGATTGTTCCTGACCATCAGAACATTTCTGCTTCTCGACAAGCCATTTTTTTTTTTTTCCAGAGAGAGAAAGAAAGAGACAATGTGCTTCATGGACGTCCCACATCATTGCGTTTAATAATAAAAACTTTAAATTCATATTTTGCACGTTTCTTGTTCTTGTTTACACATGGAACTTATTTTTTACGCAGATATTCTGAAACTTTTATACCTCGGCGTTTCATTTTTACATCAGAGTTTCATTTCATCCTGCATAATTTTTACCCTTCTATTTTAAATTTGGTACATTTGGAAACTTTTTAAATATTGTATCATTTTTTAAAAATATTTTTTTTACATTTCTTATTACTTTTATTGAAAAAAATTTAGATGTTTCGATTAGATCTTTAATTGAATTATACTCTCTAGTGCAATTTATTTTTGTCATAGAGAAGTCTCTCTCTTTAGGTGGCATTGAGCATTTCCCTGCATGTCGGACTATGTAGGTAACAAATAAAATTATACTTTAGAGTTTAGATAAAAGAAGTGATGTTTGTAAATAAACAACAGTAATGAATCTTTATCAGACTGCTGTGGTGTGAGAGGAATAAAGCACTTTGTGAGAACGTTGAGTTAGCGGGTTGAGTTCTCTGTTTTTGTTCCGTCTACAATCAGATAAATATTTTTCCTTCGCTCCTGACTGCACCTGGATCTGTAATGAGGTGCCGTTCGGTAGCCTCGCGGGTTTTTTCCAGGCCTCGTCCGTAACTCTGTGTTTTTCCTCCGTCCGACAATATTTTTCCTCCCGCACTTCTAGCTGGCCGCTGCCCGACTTCAAAGCCGCCTCGCGCGTGTTTGTTTAATCCCTGCTCTCCTCGGAGCCGCTGTTTTCCCCGTCATTAGCGGCGGGAGTTTCGGGTTGTGCCACCCCGCTGTAATAACTTCCCGTGGGCCCCGCTTCGATTAAGGAGAGAGCTGAACAAACACAAACACTCAGCCTTTTTAAGCGCCGTGTTATGTCTGTTCGGTGTCGGAGTGACCCGCTTCAAAAATCCTGCAAGAATAATAAAAACTATTTGTGTTTTTTTTTCTTTTTCTTTTCTTTTCTTTAAACGATTCACTTCCACCTGTACACACACACACACACACACACACACACACACACACACACACACACATATAAACACACACCTGCTGTCAGAGGGGAGGCCTGAACTTCAGGGGCACCAGTTCCACCAAAACTCCTTCGAGTGAACTTTGCTTTCGAATAAACGTCCAGCTGCACTGAGATCAAACCCGAGACTCTCAGACGAGCAGACGAGGGCCGATGGAAACGCCAGCAGGTGAGCAAACCGAGGAGGATAAAATGACTTCCTGTTCCCAAAGGAAGTGACACGGGGTGTGAGAGGTCAACAGGGTCACTGCCCTGTTTGTGGACACTATCCCCCCCATACCCCCCCCCCCCACCCCCCACCCAAACACACACACCTCCCTAAACCTCCCCATCCTGCACCAGTTTGTTGTTTTGCTTTCGAACATGACCGTAGCCAAATTTGCAATCTGGATCTTCTTTTTTTTTTTTTCTCTTTTTTTTTAAACCCCCCCCCGACACCTGGCCAAAGTCAGAGCCAAGAGCTTTCTTTGCATGTAATGAAGTGAGTTGGTACAGATGTGGTACAGATGTGCTTTTCATTTCTAAGATTTTATACTAATTACTGACGTTTGTGATTCCACATGACTCGCATCTTTTTTTTTTTTAATCACACGCTAGAATTTTTTATTTATAACATGGTACTCCCAGTGGGATCGCTGTTTCATTAAAGGTCCCGTCTTAAACCAGAAGCTCGTTTAAACTGTGTGTCGTGCATTTTTGTTTCTCTCCTCCTCCAGTCGAACCATTTCAGTCTCCATGTAAATGAGTTACTGCTGAGCCACACCCCTTTGGAACGGGGGGGGGCTGTTCTTGTGTGAGGTCACATCAGGCGAAAATCTAACTGGCTTGTTTAAGCCCTGGTCAATACACACAGGTAAAAAGAATACAAAGCCGGAAATGATTTATTTTCTCATGTTTATTGTTCGTACGCTGGAGACCCGCCTGACCGTTTAAACACGACTCTTTAGATCTGCGGAAGTCTGTGTTCTGTCGCATTTCTGCGTAATCGTTCATGATGCGTTACATTTTAACTGAAGCTCATCACGGAGCACAGTGTACAGTAATTGACGAGCCCGTACGCAGGCAAGCCGTTTTTGTGATCTGAGGTTAACTACGAGCCTCGACATGACGGACATGACGGACACGACGTGACGACCGGCTCGGCAAATAAACACGCCCGCCCCCCTCCCCCGCAGCTGCATCTCCGGGTGAGATGTCGAGACACGAGTGCGCGTCGGCACATCTGAAGTCGGTTGCAGGTGGAAGTCACGTGATCGCCGAACAAACGGCGCAAACAGCGGTCCTCTCCGGAGGAGGCGTTCTCGCGGCGTTCTCGCGCGGTTCTCCTCAGCAGCTGTGTTTTCCCAAGATGAAGCGCGCGCTCATAGAGCTGAACAAACACCGGAGCTTCTTCATCAGGAAGCGTCTTTTATCTTCTGCTCATAAAGACGCTCTTTAGCGCGCGTGAAAGACACTTTCTGAAGTTCGTCTTCACGTCAAAGAGACGATTCTCAGCTCCAGCTTTAACATCAAGCTGCATTCGGCGTCTGTGAGATGTGACGTCTAGCGTTAGGACTAGATTGCTAGAACTGTTTTAAATAAAGAATGTTTTGTGGTACGAGCCGCTCAGGACGGTCTGGAAGTAATCTCCAGTGTGGAAACTGTAGCTCCGCCTCTTGCTCTGGTGAAGGAAAACGATTGGTTAGTTTCCTTACAGTACCTAGCTCGCTCGCTACGTAATCCGAGATCGTCCACGCAGGTTTGTTTTCATGTGACTCTTGTAAACTTGTCTCACAATTAAAGCAGAATTCCAGCAGTACTGTTCCGAAAAATGTTTCTTCTTTTGATTTTACTAACGACGCCTGGAGACCAAACGCACCATGATGATGATGATGATGATGATGATGTCATATTTACGTTATATGGTTCAACCTAAACATTTTTACCAGTCTGCCTCAGATACTGGAATCCAGTGCGAGCAGGCTGATCTTCCTCGTGCTAGCTGTGGGATTTAACCCGACACCCTTTTCCACGAACCAGAACCTTCTGCTCCATTTTTCTCTACGTACGTTTTCTTCATCACCTTTCTTCTGGTTGTATTTTTTTTTCCCCAGTCCGTTTCTCACTCTTTCTGCTTCCCCGAGCTTCTGTAACGACTCTTTAATGATTATCTGTTTTTAATGTCGCTCCCCCGCACCGGCGGTCTCCAGGAGTGTGAACGATCGGCTAAATGTAGCGCGTAATGGATCCCTGTCGCTCCTCGGCGCTCCTCAGCCTTCCAGATTTCCACAAAGCCGTATTAACTCACATTAGCAGGATTTCCATGTGTGTTTCAGCCCCAAAAAACCTAAAAACCTTCAAACTCACTTCAGCGTAATCCCAATTCCCGCTACAGGACAGAGGAACCGGGTTTTTTCGCCAGCGGCGGCGTGCGGTGAGAGAACGTCCTGGACGTGTGAATTCCCCTGGATGTATTTACTCAGGCTGAATTTTCACGCTGCATTAACGCCGCCGTGTAATGGAGACAAACTCGCTCGGCGTCCAGCACATCAGCGTCACATCACGGTTCTCACAGCGTCAGTTTCGTACACAGAACCTCGGTCCCTCAGCACAGGGTTCTCTCAGTCACTGCGCTACACCAGAGCTAGAACATTCTCTAACAGAGCTAGCACAACAGTAATGCTACACTTACCATTTCTGTGGTTGTCATCTCAAGGTTCTATCCGTCCAGTTCCTCTGTAGAACCTCCTTTGGAAGCGAACGTCCCTTACGTATCCTAAGATTTTACTTACATGTTTATTTTTAATTAAAACTCTCTCTTAAAACATTCTCTACAGCTTCAAAGAAAGTTCAGAACCATTCAGGCTATTCTTCTGATCCTGTTAAAGTCTCTCCATCCAAGTAGACACTTTCTTTTCATCCAATAAAGAAAGAGGTGCAAATATTTTTTAGGACATTTCCTCCCAAAGGTTCTTTAGATACTTTCTGGAAAAAAAAAAGTTCTCTTAGAAATAGTTCAGTTTCTTTAATAGTTTGTTGTATAATTAAAGGTTCTTAACTTCCAAAAACAAGGTGGGTTCTACTCCGATGCTGACAGGGAAACACACATGGTTCTCGGGTTTATGGAGATTCTCCAAGAGACT
>CM059211.1:38805445-38882945 GCA_030347435.1 Clarias fuscus
TCTGTTCACCCCGCTGCCGCTCGCTCTATTAGCGAAGCCTGCGTGTTTACCTCACGCTCTTTACGGTAATTGCTCTTCTGGCAAAAAAGCGAGGACTAGCGAGGACTGTTGTGCGCAGAGTCTGTGTCTGACGCCAAGGAACACAACTCGTGATATTATTAATTATTAAAATCTGATCGATAAAACTCAGCGCTGCGAAAACGTCCCAGCACACCGTGTCGCGCAACACACAGATCACACACAAAAGCCACAATTTCAAAGACAGAAGTGTCGCCAAGCGACAAGGGTAAGAATAAACTGTATACGTAGCCCTAATCTTGCTAATCACTGAGGCTAACAATTCAGCTAGCTCGAGTCAGATGAGCTGAAGTCATATTGTGAAGATGTCACTGTGCCCGAAACGTCAACATTTACCTCAGATATGGCGTTAGGTTTTTAAAAAAAAATTACCCCATGTGGCAAATTACACTTAGATTACAGTTAGCATCATACGCTAACCTTTTTTTTCCCCGGTTTTCTCCCTAATTTAGTCGTGTTCAATTCCTCCCCGTCACTAGGGGGCTCCAACATTAAGGCTACTACTACCACTCAGTCGGGAGGGCCGAAGACTATCACGTGTTTCCTCCGAACCGCGTGACGCCAGCTGGCCGCATTTTTTCGAACTGCTCGCATGAGGGAGCTCCAGCGCGAGAGGTCACAGCATCACTCGGGGATCGAACTCACAAACTCATGGTCTATGTTTTTATTTAATATTAGGTGTAAGGACAGGACAAAACAGTGACACAAATGCATATTAATTAATGAAGAAAAATAAAAGTATATATTTATTTTTGTTTACTCCTTTGGATTTAGCGATATATGCAATCAGACATCATAAATGCCTGAATACTGTATATTTGGGAATTTGGGATTCAGCCTTGTGTTGGAAGCAAGTTAGCGTCGTAAAGTAAATAAAATAACATGGACGGTTCTACTGTAGAGACGGCGTGTTGTGTAAGACGACATAACGTTATCAGATGTGTGTTGTTGCTGAAAGTGCTTCTGTGACCGGGTGTGAATGTGGGTGTGGTCAGGCAGCTGCTCTCTCCTCAGTACTGCGGACCGTACAGACCCACTCTCACTTACAGTTAACCACTGTAGAACACCTGGGACACGCCCATTCATACATATAATTAAACGTCACAGTGCTGTTATTGTCCATTATCAGCACTCATGGAATAACGCCTCTCGTCCAATCAGATTGCTCGGTCGGAACTAACTGTTATATGAGGAATGAAAACGGAATAATATATATGTATATTTTCACTTTATGTTTCTGTAGTCTTATATCAAACACAATCACCTCTGCATGCTGAGCTGTTAGCATGAACACACTAGCGTACCGTAGCCTTGCCTGTCTCAGTTTGTCCGTGTCCTGGGCGGAGGATGTTCTGGCTGCTCATCAGTAACTCGCGTCCTCTCAGATGTCTGACATGTTTTGAAACGTCTTCTAAACATCTCCGGAGGCCCTGAGAGGTTCTCATTCTCTTTCTCTCGCTCTCCTCGGCAAATAAACACAGATAAACAGACGCTCCATGTATGTGAGTGTGTGTGTGTGTGTGTGTGTGTGTGTGTGTGTGTGTGTGTGTCCATCGCCTCTTTCTCACTCCCAGCCGAGCAGCTCGACCAAAGTGCCCTCGTTTCCACAGTTTGTATTTAAATTCTCGTAACACGAAAACAAGGTTACGGAAAAGATATAAAAAGCCGAGCCGTAACAGAAACCAGAGCAGGATGCTTTTGTCTCGTTATTTTTGCGGGCAGGTTTTTACGACACTTTGTTGAGAGCTGAACCGATGCTAAATGCCGGGCCCAAAATGTCCAACATATGTTCAAAACCACACCTTATCCACTGTCTAGTGCTTTAATGCTTTACAGCAGAAAATCTTGTGTTTCCCTGAACTTCCACGGTGCCTTGTAGTGCAGGTATGACACGTCATGTAGTGTGTAGGGAGCAGGGAGTAGGGCACACAAGACACCCATCAAAAGTCTCACCATCACCAGTCCATCCTGTACAGGCCCCAAGTCATCCGTCTCTAAGCTTCTCCACTTGAGTTTTTCGGCACGGCTAACGTGCTCCTGTCCGTCGGATCATCCAGAGGAGCCGCTAACGAAGCGCAGAGGCCAAGGCGATAGCGCTCAGAGCTCCTTCTGGCTCTCGGTGGCGATTACAAACACCCGGTCAGAAAGCGCCGAGCCCTCGCCTCGGCTGATTGGATTTTAATTAGCCTCTCATTCACTGTGACATATCCGCGCTGTTCTTGTTCCCAGCGGCTGAACCAATCCATCCATGACCCATTAACTCCCGGCTCTGATCCGCTGCTCCACTTTCCGTTAGTTTGAGGTGAACATTATTCCGCAGCCAAAACTGTGATGCCATTAATGCTAAACCCGACTTGCTTCGTGCTAGCATATTTAAAAAATAAATAAATAAAGTTTTCACCCGAGCATGAATCATATCTTCTCAGGCAGCACTGACTGGCTCAAAGGGTTGATTCTGGGATCTCTAAAGATCTTATTAGTGCTTGATGCTCTAAGCGTAATTACAGCGAAACACTTGTGTTTTAAATGGAAATCTGTCTAGTTTCTGGTCTTTGTGTTATGTGGATAAGACTCATAGCTTGGCCAATACCAACTCCAGCAATGAGACGGATTAGAAATCTGGAGAACTGGTGCCAGAGAAACAACCTTCTCCCTAACGTCACCAAAACAAAGGGGCTGATGGTAGACTTCTGTACAAAGTATGAGAGGAACTACTGATCAATGAGAGCCCGGTGGAGAGAGTGGACAGCTTGGTGTTCGCATCATGCAGGTCCTGTCATGGTCCTGTCACATCAACACCACCTCAGACTCTTCAGACTGCCCTCTAAGGTGTTTAGGAACTTTTACTCCTGCACCATAGCAAGCACCCTGATGAGAAACATCACCACCTGGTTCGGGAACAAACAGCACCATGCAGGACAGACGAGCTCGACAGAGGGTGGTGAGGTCAGCTGAGCGCCTCATCCGTACCGAGCTCCCCGACCTGCACTCGAGCTACAGCAGCGGTGCCGGACCAAGATGGTGAAGGACCTCAGCCACGCCAGCAATGGACTGTTCTCTCTGTTGTGGTCAGGAAAGCGATTCCGCTCCCGGAAAGCCAACACAGAGAGACTGAGGAGGAGCTTCTTCCCGCAGGCTGTACGGACTCGCAATCACAACACCACACGAGACTAAACACTCTGATCTGCTCTCTCACAGAATAACAATCTCACTACTCATCACATTACACATTACACATTAACCCACAATTACACATTATGCAAACTTTAACTGGACACACTTTTCCATATCCGAATGCCATTTCAATTAAATGTCAATTTCATACTTTATATTCTTTATTTGAGAACTAATTTCTTTATTTTTTATTTTTAGGTTTTCTTAATCATGGTCATGGAATGCTTGGTCGTTCACACACACACACACACACACACGCACACACGCACACACACACACACACACACACACATGCACACATTACATATCGCATTGTTCTACTTCTAGAAACCACCAAAAATACAGGGTGTTATTTGGACGTGACCAGACGGGTGGCTGATTAAGATCAGTGGAATTCCTCTGCGGGTCTCCAGTCTGCCCCGTCTCATAGCGAGGGGAGAAGGGTGCACGGTTAGGGCCCTTTCACCATCCTCTAGGGACACTTCATTGCCTGTAGCTGGGGCAGAGGGCAGCAGCAGAGCAAATGCAGGTGTCGTCCCAATCCTCAGCCCCCGAGAGCGCGGTCGCTCCCCTGAGCGCGTGCTGCCTTACTGAAGGTTTCTCGGTAGGCGCTGAGGGCGGGGGCGGGCGGGGCTCTCTCACTCCTGATTAAGGCTCTTGGGGTGCGCTGACACGAGATTAAGCAATGAAAATAAAACCTAATCAACATCTCCTGACCAATCTGGATGTAGAATTCCTCAGCTCTGTTGTGTGTGTGTGTGTGTGTGTATGTATCTTATTCCCCGTACACACTAGCCCTGGACCCTACATCCTCACTAGAACAGCATTCCGACTTTCGAGACTCAGAACTTAAAATTCCAGTGTAAACATGTTAGCTACGACACACACACACACACACAGCATTTATCTGGCTTCATTAAAACCCACTTGAGCATGAACATTAGGATAGTTATGTCAATTAGCATAGTTACAGCTTCTTAGCGTTTTATCCTTAGGCTACTTTACGTTCAAGACGGGAGAAAAAAAAATGCGCCGATTACACCAAAGCATGCTAATAATCCTAATAATGCTAATAACGCTAATAATGCTAGCAGAAATGGAGCGGCTAGTTTTCTCGATGCTATCGATGCCATCATCATCAGCGCTGTCAAAACACCACCGAGAGCTTTCAAACTACCAACGAGATCTGACGTGTGTGTGTGTGTGTGTAAGTTAGCTTCATAGCGCTGTCACATGCTAGCATGCTGAACCTGAGACTACACACATGTTCGACCCAACGTAATCACATTCCTGAGTGCGCCATGATGAAAGGGAAAACTATAATGTGCGCGGCTGTTTCCTCTAGCCAGGAACAGAGGGGGAGAACACACACACACACACACACACACACACACACACACAGCAGTCGTGATTAAGTTCCTGTGAATGGAGGCTGGTTTGGACAAACCGTGGCAGTGTGAACTCCCGGCGATACAAAGCAGAGATGTGTGAGACTGACTGGACGACCTCGGGAGCAAAAAAACAAAAAGGAAAGAAAAGCATTTTATCGAAAAGAAAAATAAACAAAAAACACATTTTTAGTGCGATGGTGTTCAAAGCGGCACTGTTGCTTCCAGAACAGGTTTTTACGGCGGAACATCAGTGTGCTAATAAAAAGAAAGAAAAAAGAATAAAACAACCAGAACAAAGAGCAGAACAATATTCATTCCTCGTGCGGTTGCCGTGGTAACCCATGTGCCTGGAATAAGATGTCAGGTGGTCGATACGATGTTGCTATCTGATCAGTACGGCATTCCAGGTGGTTGCTAAGGTGTTGCTAGGGTTTTTGTTAGTGTGTTGCTATGGTACTGATGATGTGCTTTTGTGTTGCTACCTGGTTGCTATGGTGTTTAGGTCATTGCATGTTTATTGGCAGGTGGTTGCTATGGTAACCACATGGTTGCTTCAGTGTTGCTAGATCGTTGCTGTGATTCTCCAAGTTTTATAACAGGTGGATCTTAGAAGGTTGATGGTTGAAATCAGATGGATGTCACGAGGTTGCAGTTTGGAATCAAGTAGTTGCTAGGAGGTTGCAGTTTAGTATCAGATGGTTGTTTGGTGGTTGCAGTTTGGTATCAGATGGTTGTTTGGTGGTTGCAGTTTGGTATCAGATGGTTGTTTGGTGGTTACAGTTTAGTATCAGACGGTTGTTTGGTGGTTGCAGTTTAGTATCAGAAGGTTGTTTGGTGGTTACAGTTTAGTATTAGACGGTTGTTTAGTGGTTGCAGTTTAGTATCAGACGGTTGTTTAGTGGTTGCAGTTTAGTATCAGATGGTTGTTTGGTGGTTGCAGTTTGGTATCAGATGGTTGTTTGGTGGTTGCAGTTTGGTATCAGATGGTTGTTTGGTGGTTGCAGTTTGGTATCAGATGGTTGTTTGGTGGTTGCAGTTTAGTATCAGAAGGTTGTTTGGTGGTTACAGTTTAGTATTAGACGGTTGTTTAGTGGTTGCAGTTTAGTATCAGATGGTTGTTTAGTGGTTGCAGTTTAGCTCTGGAAGAACAAGTCAGAGAAGCTCTGCTGAGAGATAAACACTTCGAGCAGATGAACATTAGCGTTCGGCTGTGTTTTGTTCGGGTTGGTTACGGTTTACTGCTGCGATATTACACAAGCTTGATCTCCATAGTGACAGTAAAGCCGCTTTAGGGTGCGGCTTTAAAAAAATGAGAAGGAAAGTAAAGTTATTTAATGTTCACGCAGCAGGTTTGATATCTGTTGATAAAAACGATGCAGAAATGACTTCACCGTCATACTGAAGCAATTTCACAGCATTAAAAGGCAGATGAAGTTCGTTTGTAACCCTGTGTGTGTGTGTGTGTGCGTGTGTGCGTATGTGTGTGTGTGTGTGTGATCAATACTGATTAGCCAAAAAAAACTCAGCACCTGCAAGAAAGTCAGGATTTGACCTCGTTACACTGATCAGCGTCAGAACTTTTCCGATACGGAACGCTTTAAAAATGCGCATTCCTGAAAGTCCGAGATCAGTATCAGGAGCAGAAATCATATTACACTGGAGTAAAGAGGTGTTTGAAGTATGTGCATACTGCGTGTGTGTGTGCGCGTGTGCGCGTGTGTGCGTGTGTGTGTGTGTGTGTGTGTGTGTGTGTGTGTGTGCACGCATTTCCGGTGCTCTGTTACTGAGCAACATCCAAAACTCCATTCGTCACGTTTAACTTGTTCTCTGTTTTTCCTCGAATTAATAAACTGACGTGTGTGTGTAAGAGCAACATGAAAACATTTGTGTGTGTGTGTGTGGACTGAACGGTAAAAGGGAGCCAAATGCTACCGCCTCAGGAGTCGTCGCTCTATAGCATCATACCTCGTTTGCGTGAAAGGGTGAGACGTTGACGTGCATCGAGGTCGTGGTTTTCTAAAAAAGTGCCGTCTTGTTTGTTGCTTTGTGAACTGCTTTCGGGTTGAAAACGTTGCTGAGACCTGGCAACCTCGCTTGCGGCACTGTTGTGTCGTCGTTTGATGACCTCATGAACGCAGGTTAAAAGTTCAGAAGGTTGTGAGTTTAAATCCCTGAACGTGTCCGGAGCTGTTCCCTCCAGGAGTTCCTGTACATGAATAACGTTTCTGTTTGACTCCACAACCACACGAACACGTGAGGTTTAATCATCCCGTGTTGTTTTTGCTTCTGGACACATTCGAGCGGTTTGTTCGGGTAACGCTGCGTGCTTTGGCTATGTGAGTGCGATCTCCCTCAGCGCTTGGGGTTCACCTCAACCCTCAACCCTCCTGATCCCTTCTGCTCTTCTGTTACAGAACTCACAAATCCAACGACCAACACCCCCCCAACCCCCCCCCCGCACCCCCCCGCTCCTTCAACCCCAATGAGGAAGTGGTTCGACCCGCCGCCCTTTTATATTGAAGGTGGGCCGCTTGACCACGGCGCCTCTGCAGGGGGGTTCATGTGGCGCGACCGCGTGCCGTAGGGAACCAATTTCCTGACGAGCTGATAGAGGGAGCGCTGATTCACGTGAACAGCCGAGATGCAGCTTCCCTCCAGAACGTATCCGTGTGTGTGTGTGTGTGTGTGTGTGTGTGTGTGTGTGTGTGTGTGTGTGTGTGTGGATCACATTTCAGTAATAAGTTTCTCTTCCTCAGTGCAGAATGAAAGTCAGATGTTGTGGCGAGCACCTGTACACACACACACACACACACACACACACACACACACACACAGACTTATTACTCCAATAAGAGTCTGATTACTTTTCTCTAACTACACAACCCAGAGTGATGTACCATGAGTGTTAGTGATGCTAGGTGTTTTTCCTTGTCGCCTAGCAACCGTCTCTCTCTCTCTCTCTCTCTCACACACACACACACACACACACACACACACACAGGTTTAGCCACCTGTGACGTTTGAACAATGCCGCTGTACATCTGTAAAACAGAAACTAATTAAGTGTGTGTGTGTGTGTGTGTGTGTGTGTGTGAGGAAGAGACTAGAGCATTAGTTGTCATAAACCTGTAATTAACCTTTCATTAAGGGAAACTGTTTCAGTACTTCATGCTACATAATTGTTTTAAACTGGACCCTTAACTACAAGAGGACCAAATCAGTGTGTGTGTGTGTGTGTGTGTGTGTGTGTGTGTGTGTGTGTGTGTGTGTGTGAACTGTCAGACTAAAGAAGCCACACATTTACAGCAATCAATTTTAAACATATAATGGTGGCATTTCCTCTCTCAGCTTTACAGCAGGGAATTATGTGTATCCTGATGACCTTTGACCTCTGCACCCGTCTGTAAAGAGAGCACTTATCCGTCTGTGCATCTGGTCTGACCTGCTCAGAGAGAGAGAGAGAGAGAGAGAGAGAGGAAAGGGGGAGAGCGGGCAGGAGAGCGACGAGAGGAATGGAGTGATGGAGAAGAGCTTAGAGCAGAGAGAGGAAGACTGAGCGAGGAAACTGGGAGCTGTCGATATGAAATGAGAAATAGAGGAAGCAAAAGAGGCAGAAGTAGAAGTAGCGTTAAAAAGAGGCAGCAGAATACAGGAGGAGAGATGAGCTGAAGGAGAGAGAGAGAAACAAGGGAGTAAAAGACGAGAGAAAGACAGGAAGAAAGTGAGGAGGAGAGAGTGATGCAGGGAAAGACGAAGAGAATCAGAAACGGATGAAAAGAGGGAAAGTGTAGACTGATGGAGAGATGAATCTGTACGAGATATCAGTAAAGATAAACATCCACTGGAAATGTGTGTGCATTTCACTGCCTTCATTAACAAAACATTTCGGTAGAACAGCGGCTCTTACACACACAGCACTGTACGTCTGGGCGCTTTTCGATGATGTCATGTCTGTACTTTAGAGCGTGTAGCGGTGCAGCCGCGCGGTTGCCCGTGTTGATCAGAGCGTCACTGTACACCAGTGTGACGGGAGGACGTTCTACAGTGAAGCGTCTTGTTCAGCGTTTTCTGATGACGGCATCATATTATTCCTCCTTATTT
Source organism: Clarias fuscus (assembly GCA_030347435.1). Classification (NCBI taxonomy): domain Eukaryota; kingdom Metazoa; phylum Chordata; class Actinopteri; order Siluriformes; family Clariidae; genus Clarias; species Clarias fuscus. Next base: position 38,814,190 of record CM059211.1, read on the forward strand.
AAAACATTCCAAGCTCGGGTGCTGTGGTTGGCGCTTTCTGATGATGTCATATGTTACTCCTCGTTTTAAGAATGTTCCACAGTACCTTAGTGTGATTAAGAAAAGAATTTGCTGAGGCGTGAGTGTGTACAGTGAGTGTGTACAGTGAGTGTGTGCAGTGAGTGTGTGCAGTGAGTGTGTGTACAGTGAGTGTGTGTGCAGTGAGTGTGTACAGTGAGTGTGTGTACAGTGAGTGTGTGTAGAGAGTGTGTGCAGTGAGTGTACGCCCCATGTTCCACCGGAGGGGTGTGTGTGTGTGTGTCTCAGAGCAGGTGTTATAAAGGCTAAATAAAAAAGAAGTCTCAGAATGGTTGAAGCCGGGCCACGCCCTCGCTAAGCGCTCAATCCGAGTCGGGGAGCCGCGTAACCGGTTCAGAGGACACATGTGACCTCGCGGCCTCTAGTTTTCTCCCGTAACAAGAGTAATGTGGTGTGTGTGAACGCCGCGGGCCAGGACGGGCGCGGGATCTCGGCGCAGCGGCCAGCGCGCTGACGGATACAGTTGTACAACATCGCCGTATCTGAGCGAGACAGACAGAAGACGGATCCTCTGGGTCATTTATAAACTGTAGTGGATACAAAAAGGCTCTTTTTCTCACAGCCAGGCCGAGTTTCTTTCCTCCCTCCACCCCCCACCCGCCCCTCCTGCTCTCCTCCTCCTCCTCCTCTTTTTTTTTTTCTTTTCAGCGACTTGGCAACAGAAAACTAACGTGTGTCATAGCAAGTGAATGTACAGTAATCCCTCTCGCTCGCTCTCATTTACCAGGATAAATAATTGTTATCTTCATATTTTTCACGTCTGAAATCTTATGTTGGACTTGGCTGGCGTTCTGGAAGCTTGTCGTGGTTACGGGGGAATATGAACCCCTCGCACCCCCCCCCCCGCCGCCTACCCCCCTCCCAAAAAACGAAAGAAAGAAAAAAGAAAAAGAAAATGATTTTTTCGCGAGCGTGCCTTCGAGCCCGGAGGAGGAACGGTAGGCTGGGGTTCGAGCGGCCCGTCGAGTTAACCGACTGCAATAACATGGCACGGCTTCGGAAAACAGTTCCACTTTGATAACTGCGGGCCGAGCCTTGTTTTTTCTGCTAATTATAATGAAATACCGCGCGCATTAAGCCCGGGGCCGATTCCCCGGCAAACACCAAACACTTTAAGCAGGGTTATCTGCTTTTTTTTCCCCGTACGCTCGACAGACATAAATATTTTCTTTTCAGTCATTGACAATAGAAATCCTGCTCTGGCGGGACGCACCGCCGCAATCAGCTCGCCCAATTATCAGCTCGTTTTAAAGCTGCTTACGGTGGAGTATTAATCAACGTTCCTTGTTCTCGGGGTGGGGGAGGGGAGGGGAGGGGGGAGGGGGGGCGGAGTAAAGTGCTGTCATTACTGGACGCTCCGCAGCACCGCTTTGACTGATTCCTGTAATTTTCGAGTGCTTTTTCCCCTCCGAATGAAAATATTTGCTCCTGGACTTCCATCTCTGGCTGACGGGACGCAGAGTCGCGGCGATATTAATAGCTGCAGCGACAGAGATACGAAGCAGAGCTGCTGAAACACTGCAGATCTATTTCTTCACTGCAACCTGTGTGTGTGTGTGTGTGTGTGTGTGCGTGCATGTGTGTGTGTGTGTGTGTGTGTGTGTGTGTGTATGTGCGCACAGGTAGGATTTTATTCTGCAGGGTACAAACTGTTGATTAAGTCCTGAACGCGGTGCATGTTGGCGTATTTTGACGGTTCTGCGTTGATCCCCTCTGATCAGGAAGCTGCAGAGAACATTTAAGAAGAACCGTGGAGGAGCTTTAGAACTTTAAAAGCACCTATTGTGAGTGTGTAGTGGAGCGCGTGGGAACAGCGTGTTGGCGCTTTATGATGATGTCATCCTTCTGCTGGAAAAAAATTACTTTTCTTCGAAGGCTCCCTGAGGAACCACGTTAGATCCTTTGCGGGTTCTCTTCAGTTATGGTGTGTATGATGTAAAACTTGGGCTCAATCAAAGAACATTTTAAAGGAGAACCGTGTGTGCTTGGCATGTTTTGATGATGTCATCAAACTGCACAACAATAGAAAAAAAAATCTCTAATAGGGAAACTAAACAGAAGCTGAGATCATTCTTCAGTGCAAGCAAAGGGTTTTAAACGAATCGGTTCTGTAAAGCGGAGAAGAACAATCGTGTGAAAAACGTGCGTAGTGGAACCTGGTGTATGGCGCTTTTTGATGATGTCATCTTAGAGCAGCTTTAAGACCTCCCCCGGGGATTCTCAGCTCAGGAGCACATGTTCCTTCTGGAGCCTTCTGTAATTAAAGAAGAAAAAAACTAAGTGTTCAGGGTACGAGGAACCACCAGAGAAACCCGAGGAGACTGTTATGAATGAGTGTGGAACCGTAGACTGAGGGTATGAGGAACCATCCGATAATGTGTACTGAAATCAGCAGTTTGTTTAGTTGCTGCATTTGCATTTGATTCTGAAACGACGGTTCTATGAGGTTCCGTGAGGTTCTGTATGGAACATTCAAGGATGAGAGGAGCGCCCTGAAGGTTCTAGACGTACAGTATGTAGGAACAGGAGCAGAATATGCCGAGTCCTTGCTGATGGAGAACACCATGACCAAGTTTGTGATTTTTGAGAAAACTGTTGATTGAGATTTTAAAATGTATCTATGTTAAAAAAATAAAATAAATAAATAAATAAAATTACAGAATGGATTTTCCGTTCGGGTCGGGTAAAGTCGAGGTCTCTTGAAACGAGACGTGATTACAGCTGTGAGGCGGAATGTTCTGAAATGTTGTCCACCTCCTCTGTAGTTCTTCCGGACTTCTTCCCTTCACCCGATACAAAGATACAAAGATAAAAGACAGCGGAGAGAATTAACAGCAATAAATAACGAGACGTTTGTTCCGGGTCGTCCTGTAATCTCACCATCTTAATTAATTCGACCGAAACGGCCACAAATAACGTCTTCAATCGAAACTGCTACTAAAGATTTCACAACCTGAACTCGGAGTGAACTTTTGGTTGTCCAGCCGAGCCAGACAAAACCAGGAGGCTGAGATTTCCCCACGAGGCCCCGCCCCCTCTCCATCAGTCAGCCTCACAGGAGCGAGAGAGAGAGAGAGATTCATCATTAGCTGAACGGTTTCAGGCTGTAGTAGAGAACTTTCCTCAAACAGGAGTTCCACTTGGGATTTTTATCTCCACTCCTAGCGCTCCCTCGTTCCTTCTTCATCCGCCTCGGTGAGCTGCTCGTCTGTCTGATGGATGAGCGGAGCGCTCGCGTCAGTGCCTCGGGTCAGCGACTTCTGCAAAGTCTGTGTGACGTTGGAAGTGTGGAGTCCTGGAGCTCCGAGGTTGTACAGATGAAGCACCTGCAGTTGCAGACCCCACGGCCACGCTGCTGCTGGATTCCTCGCTCTGATTGGTCGGAACAGAAAGTATAGATCTGTCTCCTATAAAGCCACGCGGCAGCAAATCACCAGTCGATATTAATGTGTTTACCGTTTCTATAGAAACTGCAGGTTCACGGAGACGTTTAGGGTGGACTCTCCAAGTATAAGTGTCCTGTAAGGAGGCGTTTATATATTAATTAATAACACGTGTGGGAGGAGCCTCCAGTGTCGGTGCTGCCCAACAGGCAGAGCGAAAACTGTAACTTTTTGTCTTCTTGAGACAGAAATGAAAGAGAAAGAGACTAAAGGAGGGAGAGAGAGACAGACAGAGTGAGACAGAGAGACACAAATAAGACATGGAGAGACAGAAGGAGGGAGGAAGGGAGAGAGAATGAGACACCGACAGAGACAAAATGACAAAAGCAAACAAAGAGAGACAGAATCAGACAGAGCGAGAGAGAGACAGAGAGACAGAATGAGAAAGGGACAGAGAGATGGAATAAGGCAGAGAGAGAAAGAGGGAGAGAGACAATGAACTGGTACGAGAGACAGGGAGCGACAGAATGAAAGAATGAGACAGGGACAGAGAGACGGAATGAGACAGCGAGACAGACAAACAGGGAGAAAGCGACAGAGACAGAATGAGACAGTGAGATCGACTGGAAGACAGAACGAGACAAAGAGAAGGGGAGAAACGAGATGGACAGGGACAGACAGAATGAACAAGACAGAAAGAGGGAGGGAGAGCCAGAATGAGTCAGAGGGACAGAGAGATAAAATGAGACAGTGAGAAAGAGAGCGAGTCAGAATGAGACAAAGAGAGGGATAGGACAGAGAGACAGGCAGAAAGGGACAGAGAAAAGAGAGAGAGAGAGAGAGGAGAGAAGCTGGTGTTTATTGTCGCTGCAACATAAGTGAGAAGACGGTAAATACATCAGTAAATAGTAAACAAATATAAACCAACACGTTTATGCAGATTGCTCGAATGTTTTGTCAGAGAGCGCAGAGTGCGGACTTATGCGAGAGAAGCATGCTGACCTTTGACCTTTAGTCGGTCATCACGCCGAGAGGAGCTCTGTTCATTCATGACAGCACGCAAACACCGCGGCAGGAGACGGGCGGGTCCCTGTGATGTCGAAATGTTCGGCCCTTTGTTTCGTATCGATGTTGCAATAATGAGAGCGAGAGAGAGAGCGAGAGAGAGAGAGGGAGGGGATGGGAGGGGATGGGGTGGGGGGGGCTGACGTTCCACCTGCCTGAGCTCAGGAGGGAGAAACTTTTTCTTTATTAAATTTAAAGTTATGTGATTTAAATCATCCTCTAAAATTAAAACATCATTAAATAAAAATGTAAATATAAGTAAATGTACATAATCTACATTGTAATGTTAAAGAGAAACAAATGTGGTAAATTTATGGATTTTTTTAAAGTATTGCATATTTTTAACATTATTTATTAAAATATTATAAACTATTATGTATGGAAAATATTACATTTTTTATTTTATTTATTAACATTTTATTTATTTATTTATTTATTTATTTTAATTCATGCTCAACTACCAGTTCACAATTTCCAATCATTATTAATCTGTAGAAATAAGGCAGTGTAAAAAAAAAATAGTTACAATAAATAAATAAATAAATAAATAAATAAAAAAGGTGAAAATGTAAAGTTTGCAGTTTGATGCCTCAGCCTAAAAACAACAACAAACAAAAAAATTATAAATAACTTAAAATACCACCATGATCATTTTGAAATGTAAACCCTTATTACACTTAGCGTATGCCTAACATTTATTTTTTAGAAAATATGAATTGCATAATTAGCAGTGAATAAACAGGCGCGGTTCTTTTCGTCCATATTTCTGCTTACAACTTTCCCAGCACTGCGCGACAATCATACGTCGAGTTCAGAACCCAGATCTTTTCTCAGACTGGTGACATGTCATGTGTTAGTCTCTCGTGTGAAGCTACGTGGCGCCAGTGAGTCACAGCTCCCTGCTAGCTACGGCCATCACTAGTAAACAGTAACAACTGACGCTCTACAGTGTGCCGCGTTTCTGGGGTTATTTTCCATTTATTGTGTTTTATTCTAATGTTTGTCACGTTGGATGATTTTGCGGCAACACAAGGGTCTTATAATTACTGTAGCTTTGAGCATGTTTCCGCTAGGCTAGGCTAAGCTAAGCTAAGATTTTCGCTAGGTTGGGTGTACAATATTTCCAATATTAGGGTGTACAATAAACGTTTGTCATAACGTCTAGGTCTTGGATTGCTTGCAGTTAATTGATTTATTTTTATTGATATCAAATAGAAGTATCACTGGAAAGTAAAAGGCAGGTGTGATTGTTTTGTTTAATCTAGTCGTAAGTCGTAAATGTGAAGAAAAAAACCCAGCACTAATCATGTTTCATTATACAAATCAGAATTAATTAATAACATTAGATTACATGAGTTAGATTACTGTTTAACTGTTTAATCAGTCGTTTGGTATTAAATGGAGATAGCGGTTGAGTTTCTCACTAATTGGAGTTTATCTTCAATCGGTTGTTAATCCGGCGGTGTGGTCCGCTTCTGCTGGTTTTAAACCGATCTGCACTTGATTGCACTGCTATCTACCAGCCGGGTCACAGGAGTGAGGGTCAGTCTCACACACACACACACACACACACACATTCCAGGCGTGTTAGTCAAGTGGCGATGAGCGATAAGCATTCCTGAGCAGAGTAAAGCCCCTGACCCGAGCCGTGACCTTTTTAGTACCTCGTTGGTGTAATTAAGTGGCGCTAATTTGCGCAGTAAACAGCGGAGCGAGGCTTCACAGCTGCTGCTGATTAGCGACCCGCTCGTATCTCTGTGTGTTGGGAAAAAACAAACAAACACTCTAATCTGTGTCTAATCTGCGGGAGATTCGAGCTCTGGGGTGTATGAGGTGACCGAGCGTCAGACCGCATACCACAGAGATCCTCAAATCCCATTGGTCAGGAGGACGGGATTCGTTTCCTATAGCCGCGGTGCACATTGAGGCGACAGATAGCAGCCGTAGCGACGCTCCATATAAGAAAAATGAGAATAAACAGGGTACGATCAGTGCGCGGCCTTGACGTTTGAATTAGGAGACGTTGTTACATGAGCGGAAGGAGTCTCCAGTGTCAGCGTCTGCGTTTTGTAACTCTGTTCCCGTGCCGTGGTGTGCGTGAAGAATAAAACACTGTGCTCTTATGAAAAAATATAAACTGCAACAAATATCAACTGAAAATAACTCGGCTGTCAATCAAAGTCTGTGGGTGGGACTTTGGAACATTGAGGACGTGATGTCATCGGTGTCTATTGGCCTATTTCCTGTCCCTGTTTCAGATCCTGGACGTCAAACCCCGAGCCTCATCTCCGTCCTCCAACATCCCGCTTCAGATTCCATAAAGTGAGTTTATCTTTCTTTCAACTTCTTTGTTTTTGCGTTTGAAGTTTCTGGTTGATCAGGATCTTACACCGTCTTACGTTCTACCTGCTGCCAGGACACACACACACTCGCACTCGCACACACACACAAGCTTCAGCTTTGTTTATTGACGGAGCAGAGACACCCTGTACAGGTTGATTAGACTTTTCTCCTGCGATGGTTGTGGGATCGCGGTCCGGATGGAAACAACGCCGCTATCTAAATGAAACATGTCTGGGTTCTGGATCAGCACAAGATGTGCCTGATTTTTTTTTTCCCCCAGGACACTAGCTCCAGGGAAACGCGGCGCACGATGGAGACAAACATTTCTCCGTTTTCGTATTGGAAAAGCTCGCCATAAATCCAAACATTTCTCCTAAAATGTTCCAGGAAGCTGAAGCCGCCCGCGCGAGTGTTTACAGCGACTTGCTGCGCTATAAACCGCTTAGCTTTTTCTTTTCAAGCGTCGAGTTATTGTGAGGAAACACCACCAGATCACGTGGCTACACCGCCGATGGTGAGGATGATGATGTCATTACGAAGGCACAGAGATCGTTGACGTACATTAACATTAGCACTTCCGCACGCAGAATCCTTCACTCCATTAGGGAAACGTCTCACAGACGAGCCTGCTAGCTACCGTCGCTACTCATCAAGTTAAAGCGTCCGGTTTATACATGTACACGCGAGCACTACCAAGTAAACCTTATGTACCTTATTAGAGATGCTAGGTTCTGAGGAATGTTCTATTCAATCACCACAAAAAAAAACAAAAAAACACACACACAAGTCATGAAAAAATGTCTAGTGACCAAGCTGGCTAACAAGCTAGCACTAGCCAGATATGCAGTGCTATGCTGGAGCTAACGCTAATGCTAAAGCTAAAACTGCGGGAGTGTGTCCATCACTAATCATAGTGACGTCATGGAGGCTTCGCAGACCGAGGCGGATCTGTTCTGCACGCTCTCGCTCTGTGTGGTTCTGTTCTGTTTGCGCGGTGTTAACTAGCCCCAGCTAGCAACAAAAGTCAACGTGCGTGTGTGTGTGTGTGTGTGTGTGTGTTGTGAAGATGTAACACACTCAGACCGATCAGACTGGAGAGTTCTACAGCGCCCTGGAACCCAATCTAAAGCAGCGACTGACGAGGTTCAGTGTGCGATGAAGGTCGTGTGTAAGGAACCTGTGCGCCGCCACGTGCACACACACACACACACACACACACACACACACACACACACACACACCTCTGTTCACTTTATCATAAATGACAGACACCATTTCCCTCCATATTAGTGTGTGTGTGTGTGTGTGTGTGTGTGTGTGTGTGTGTGTGTGTTTGCTCTGGACACCACTATCAGCTGCATGTTAATCAGTAATGGCCGAGCTGAAAAGCTGCTCCTGACTGCTGATCGATGGAGTGTGGAGATACGGAGCCCCACACCTCACCCCTGCAGGGGGCACACACACACACACACACACACACACACACACACACACACACACACACACACAGGGGCAACAGGGGTGATAAAGCAGAGTTTTATTAGCGTGTCTCAGGTTACAAACCTCACACACTTGCTAAGAGACGGAGAACACACCAGTAAGACCTCGCGCTCCTGTGTGTCCGCCGCTCAGTGAGTCGAGGTGTACGAGCGCCACAGCGAGCGGACTCGTCACCATCGACCCTCACGCTCAGCACGGCCGGAACGCTCGCATCCAGAACATCCAGACGATATGAGACGCCGTGCAGGAATCTTTATTCACGTCCACTCTCTGTCTCTGTCTCTGTCTCTCTCTCTCTGTCTCTCTCTCTGTCTCTCTCTCTCTCTCTGTCTCTCTCTCTGTCTCTCTCTCTGTCTGTCTCTCTCTCTCTCTCTCTCTCTCTCTCTTTCTTCCTTATCAGTCCGAGGGAGTTTATTTTACTGTTTATCTCTCGTCCTCTTCATTCCCCCCCACCCCCACCCCCGCACAGACCCCCCCCCGCCCCCCCGAAGCTGCTGTTCATCTGTCAGTCTCAGAAGCTCAGCAAACAAATCCACAACAACTCGAGTGTTTTTATCACTAACTGCTCACCTAAGACGGCTAATCACACATACACACACACACACACACACACGCGCACACACACACACACACACACACACACACAAAGAAATATATTTTACAACTTATGACTTATATTTTACAAGAGTTATGATTCCAGGAGTATAAAGATGGTTTTATTATTATTATTATTATTATTATTATTATTATTTCTCCAATGCATTTGTTTCTATTCCCGAGTTCATTTATTAACACTGCAGTTCAAAAGTTCAAATAAAGTGTTAATAATTTAACTTGAGAATAAAAACATATACTAACCGACCACCAAAATAATCACTAATATTAAAAAGCTTATACAGCCACCAACAATACAGACTTTCTCTCGGTCTCATGTATATAAACACTGTAATTTTTTTACTGACCTCATTTTTATTAAATAAAATTCATGTATTCATGAAAACAAATAACGAGATAAATATAAATAAATAAATATATTAGAAATAAATACTTATTAATCAATCAATCAATCAATCAATCAATCAATCACTCACATAATTAATGTATGCAGGGTTGCCAGGTGTACAGTTTCTAAAACTTTTATACACATACTGTAAATATATATTTGTTCTCTTAATTTTAGGTTTTAGTTTCGCCGTCCTGTTGCAGGTCGGTTGCCGCGACGACTGTACTGGAGGATGCGCGGGGTGTTTATTTAAACCGCAGTGAGGCAAGTGTGAGCGATGAGACGATGTAAGATGGATTTTTAATGATTAAAGACAATGAAACACACTTTACGTATTAATCACTACGCAGAGCAGAACGAAATGTACGAGAACTACGAGAAGATCTTCTTTTCTTTCCACAACAATCACCGCACTTCACACTACCGCTGATGACATCACTTTCTGGTGCCGGATTTTTCTGATCTTTCCTGAAGGTGGCGCTCCGGTCAACGAGCCTTGAGCGGCTGTTACAGAGTGCGGAGTCAGGCACACACATACATGGGCACACACACACACACACACACACACACACGACTAGAAGACACAACAACAGAACACAAAACCAAACACAGCAGAAGGTCCAGTGTGGTTCCTCTCAGGGTTCACAAACAACAGAACCAGAACACAATGCAAAGCAGTGAGAGTGGAGCGAGGAGACCAGAAACAGGGAGCGGAACCAAGGTAAACCCGAACATGAGCGAGGAGAACGGGGTGGAAGAGATCAGCAGAACCCAAAAGAACGAAAAGCAGTGAGGTGAGAGGAGCAGGTTAGAACCTGATGGAACGAATCAGAGCAGAACCAGAACCAGAACCAGAAGAAGAGCGCGAGGAACTGAAGGGAATCAGAAAACCCTGAGGGAACAAAAAAAAAAACCCCAGACGGGAACTTAAGTTAAAGAGAAAGAACAGAATGAAGAAACAGAACGGAGCAAACTCGAAAGAACAAAAATCATGAAACAGAATAAAGAAGAGAACGGACAGGAAATAAAGAAAAGCAAAACAGGAATGAACACGATGAGAGAACAGAATAAAAAAAACGAATGAAGAAAGTAAAACAGAATGGGACGAAAACCAAAAATACAGGAGAACCGACCTGAATAAAAACAAAATAACATCAAGAAAATGAAAAAGGAACAAAAAAAAGCAAACGGACTGGAATGAACAAAAATGGACCAGAACTGAAAAGAAGCAAACGCGAAACAAACCGGCAGGAAAAGAAGACGGTGAAGTGAAGAGAACGAGAACGAGAACGGGGTTCCTTCAGAACGGAACGAAAAACTAATGAGCAGAAGAGAAAAGAACAGGACGAGGCGTAAAGGAACAGAAACTAACTAACTAAAAAAAAAACTAACATAAGGAAAACAATCTTAATGTTAGATATTGGAAAAGATAAAAGAGCAGGACAGATCAGATGAAGATGATGATGATGAAGATGATGATGAAGAAATGTCTCGGAGGAGGAGCGAGAAGCGAAGAGCAGGAAGTGAAGGCACAACGAAAAGGGATAAAAAAAAAAAAGGAGTTGGTGTCTGGTGTACTACTGCACACACACACACACACACACACCAGAGTGAGCACAGAGTGTGTTGTGTGTATAGAGGTACTATTTAAGTGAAGGTTGTGACATCACAGAGGAGAGACGAGGATTCCTGAGTGACAGCGGACCTTGTGTGAGGTTCAATGAGACGGACGCAACATGGACCTGATACTAAAAGTGTGTGTGTGTGTGTGTGTGTGTGTGTGTGTGTATGATGTCAGAGCCAAGCCAGTGCTGGTTGTTAAGGCATCCATCAGTCACGGCGGGGCAGCAGGAGGGGGGCAGCGGGGCAGCGGGCAGTGCCAGCGTCAGGAGTTCTGACCTCACAGCTGACGCGTCCAATACCAATATTGTCTCAGCGTCTGTTTTATGAAATGATTTTATGATTTTAATTAAATGTCACGTCAGAAGAAATGATGCTGTTGGGTCACGGCTCAGTACAGCGGTCATGGCCAAACAATGCCACACACACACACACACACACACACACACACACACACACCTCGCTACTCTAATAAACTGGACTGCACCAGAGAAAAAGTGTGTGTGTGTGTGTGTGTGTGTGTCAACAGAAAGAAAATGAATGAAAGAAAACACAGACAAATAAAACACGTACTTCATCATCTCATTTTTCCTCTCTTTCTCCGTCTCTCGCTGTCCCTGCTCAGTGCCTGGAGACCCTCAGGGAGGATGTGATGTCATCAGCGTGCGCCTGCCTCCTCTCAGATTGGTGACAGGGGTCATCGTTTACAAGGTGTGGTGCGCACACACACACACACACACACACACACAATATTTTGGAAAAATCTGCTTTGTGTTTCTGTCCCCGGCCGCGAGAGACGATCTTCCCAGAGGCCTGTGACATCATGACACTGTAGAGTGGCCATTTTTATTTCGGAGGTGTTTAGATTGTTTCAGGATTCTTCCTTCCCAGACGCTGGCGTTTTATAGCAGAAACATTATTAGCGTGTTCAGTAGCAGGCTTGGAGTCTAGTCTAGTTTATAGGCTAATTAGCAGCCTAGTAAAATGCATTAAGGAAAACTTGTATAAAGGTTCATTAGGGTTTTTAATGGGGTCACCATAGGTCAAACCTCAAAACAGTTTTTTAAAGTGGCACCTAAAGTATATTTTTTAATTAAATAAAATAAGTTATTACAATCAGTTTCTTATGTTATTTACTGTTTAAAATGTAGAAGGGGTGCATACAAATTCTTAGGACATACTGTAGGGCTCTAAAACCATAAGTACCCTAAAATGTGACAGCCGGGCCCTGGGGTCAAAGGGCACTGGGGATAAAAGGCTCTCAAAACATCTGGGTTAATATGGTCATAGAAATATTGGACACTAGAAAGTTAAGCCCTCGGGAACATATCATCTTGGGATATACAGGGACCTAGAAATGTAGCACCTTGGGATATGCACTATATACGGTAGGGACATGGAAACATAGGAGCTTGGGGGGGAAAAAAAAACCTTGCATATATATATATATATATATAGGACCCTGTAGTTGTAGTACTTTGTGAATACAGAGCGCTGGGAATACAAACCATTGGAAACTCAGGGCTACAGTTACATAAACCATAGAAACATAGAACACTGGAAATATAGGACTCTGGGGATAAAGAGTGCTGAGAACATGGGATTCTGGGATCATAGTACAAGGAGGACCCTGTGAACGTACACCTGGGCGTCGGTGATATAGGACCCTACTGGACCCTGTGAATATATTCTGCGAGTCCTGAGATCTGAGGGTTGGGGCTCCTGCTAACGTAGAACCCTGGGATCATTTAAATTAACCTGGTGAATACAAAACGCTGGAAACACTGTAATTAAAGGGTTCAGGGGATACTGGGACGTTTCCAAAATTACAAAGGAAGAATGTTGAACCTTGAGAACATGTGTTTGACTCTTGTGTGCACTTGTGCACGCGCGTCACTGGGAGTAAAATTCTCATGTTTTTCTAAACATCATATAACTTTGACAAAGGAGAGCACTAAGTGAATTGTAATTAAAACAGAATGCATGTGTGTTTTATTAGAAACACACACACACACACACACACACACTCACACACTTGTTATATGAAATGAAGTCACTTGAGGCAGCAATGAATAAAAGACTTCATTTTAATTTGAATACATCACTTATTAAAATAGAAGATTATTTGTTCGCTCTGGTTTTACGATTGTTTTACTAAAATTCCTTCGCGTCCAGCGTGAAGCTCTTTCATCACAGCGCGTAAATCCGTCATGTCGCATAATGTTTCGAGTTCAAATAAAGCACCGGCCAAGAGCTTAGCATTTTTTTTTCTGGCCCCCGCTGTGCTTTCTCTCTGATGGGCTTTACCTCACTGAGATGTCATCATCACGCGTCGGACCCGTGGGCTCTCCATGCTGTCATAGTCATACGTCTGAAACCAAGAATCCGGCTTTTGGCTGAAACGCTGCTCCTAAAATTACATTTTTAGACAGGGCAGTGTGTGTTTTGTGTGTGTGTGTGTGTTTTGTGTGTGTGTGTGTGTTTTGTGTGTGTGTGTGTGTGTGTGTGTGTGTGTGTGTGTGTGTGTGTGTGTGTATATATATATATATTATATCACAGACCTGAATGTCAAACACATGAAGCTCTCACATTCTCCTTTTGTTAATGCTGATACATGCCACACATCGAGGACACATACAGCAACGTTTGGTCGAGTCTTATTACATGATCACTTTCTATTTATTATTATAAACATTTAATATTTAGCAGAAACATGACACAAATTAACACACAAAAGTCTGTAAATTAGCAAAGTCGGTTAGCACATTCACATAAACATCTACAAACTGTGTCTTAGCATAAATGTCTGAATTAGCACGATCAATTCATGAATTAGCCTGCGTTTGTTAGCATAAGCATATTAGCAGAAACAGTCCATAATGATTAGCATAAGCATCATTTGACAATCAGAATGTTTATGGTTATTAGCATGTCTGAATGTCTGAATTTGATAAAACGCTCTGCCTAACCAGTACATTTATAAACGTTGTATTTAAAGAGACAGAAACACAGTGCAAATGAACACATTATTATTTGTAAGTTGACAAACATTTGTGTATTTGTTGCATAAATATCTGTGTGGTCCGTATTTATTAAAATATGTGAATTAGCAGACCTACAAGAAGGTCTGACAGGAGAAAGTGCGTATTAGTTAGCATGGAAAGTATGTTTTAACAGCAGCGCAACGTGTGTGTGAATTAGCACAATTTTTCTTTTTTTTTCTTTTTTTATGAATGTTGAATGTTTTTGAATTAAGCTTTGTTTTTTTTTTAACATTTCTCACTTGAGCAATATTTGCTTTGGGGAACGCCAGGTCGTTCTGTTCGGCCGCTGAATCTCAGTGAGATGAAAAGACGATTAGCGCTTCGACGTGCCTCTCGTTTGAAGATGTCGGTTTTGTAAAAAAAAAATGTCCCGTTTTCGTGAGGCGAGTCGTCACTGGAGTTCAATAGATCCATCGATAGCTAGTTTTCGCTGGGCAACGGCTAGTCGCAGGGCGCTCGTACAAATGATGGACGTTTATCCACAGCAAAGCACGCAGCCGCCTGATATAAATTTACGCCTGAGGCACAAATGGCAAGAAATGATGCTAGGAAAACACGGCTCCTAACGGATAGAGCCCTAGAGGGTCGTTAGCTTGTAGCGAGCCGTGGATTTTAATTAGCGAGGGAGAACTTCAAGCCTGACGAATAGCATGAGGTGGAAAAGGATTAGCTTGAATTAATGTGAGAGAATTAGCATGCTATTATGCAGAGAGAGTTAATTAGCACGCTAAGACGAGTCGAACAAGGTCACACGTAGCTCTGAGTTGTTTCACATCTGATCATCGATATTGTTTTTAAACAATTAAAAGGGCTAAAGTGAGGCGATGTGCTGCCTTTTGTTCTTGACGTGTTAGCATAGGCTGTTGATGAATATGGCGTATCGAGGTAGCTGCGCGTCCCAGCGGGGTTTCCTCAGCGCTCTGCTCAGTATCCGGCCGCAGCAGATCCCTCGGTTCTCTAATTAAACCCTAATTACAGGAACGTGGGTCTGGACAGAGCCGGGAGCCAAGGAGATGGTAAATGTAGCGCTGTCCCTTAGCTGACTAGAGTGTGTGTGTGTGTGTGTGTGTGTGTGTGTAAAATGGCAGGCTCCGAAGTCCATCTAGAATCCGCTTTATTAGGGTTGCTTTTTTTTTTGTTCAGTCAAAATAATTTTTAAAGTGTGTGTGTGTGTGTGTGCGAGAGAGAGAGAGAGAGAGAATTAGGGAAAACAGTCTGCATTTATTAGCGTAATCTTCTGAGGCTTAGCAGAGGCATCCTGTAAATAAACTCAAATGTCTGTAAAATAGTTTGTGATTTAACAACAAAAAAAAAGTTTGTATTTAGTAGCATAAACATCTGTAAACCATTAAACCAGTGTTTATTTCAAATAAAAATGTTTGTACCTTAGCAGAACTAGCTTATATAAATATATTATTATTTTTTAGCATAAACATCTGAAGTTGTTTAGCAGAAACAGTTTAACCGTCTTCATAACTTCTGGATTAGCAAAAAAGAAAAAAAAAATAGCAGAAGTGGGCTGTATTTGATTTAGTAGGACCAGTTATTAGCATAAAATATCTAGATTGGCAAAAATTTGGGTCTGGAATGTTAGCATAAATGTTCTGCTTCAGAAGTATCAAGGAAACAAAACAAAAATGAAAAAACACAAAAGTAGCAAAGGCAGATTCTCTCAGCATGTACCGCACAAGAGTCTTCTATTAAACTGTTAAACTAATTAAATTCCATTCAATAGTAATAAAACCTTTTCATCTTCTGTTATTAAAAGACATCTTCATCCTTGGTTTGAAGTTTAACGTAACACACAATACATATAAAGCGTTCGAACGGTTATGAATCTGTTTGTGCAGAATTTTAATTAGAATTTTATTTATAGCCATGTTTATTAGCCAGGCTCAAATGCATCATCTCTAAACGCCGCGTTTGTTTTTAAACCTGGACGACCTGAAATCCGTACGTCTCTTCGCTCTAAATCATCGCATGGATCGCTTCTCTTTCAAACGGACTCTATTCGGAGAACAAAAGTGTTCTGCTTAAAGAGCCGAAAATTCCAGGCGCGTCTCACTGGACTCTAATGGATCTCGAGGCGAACCCTTTAGAACCCTTATCTCAATTGGCACGTCATGATTTGATGACAAAATGGAGGCGTTTCGTCCTGAACTGCGCTCATAGGCTAGGAGGAGAACATTCAGGAGAAGATCCTCAACAAGGCCGTTCGTGATCATTTGGGTTAGGAGGAAAAATTTCCGAAGATCATGAGTCTGTGAACATTTGGTTCCAGAATATTTTATGCTCATGGACATTCTTTCAAACTCACAGGAGAATCGTTGCTAATGTTCCAAAGAGTCAATGAAAATGTTCTTGGATATACAGTATATAAAGAACCGTGGGCAGAATGTTTGCAGATCTGTAACACCTTCACCTTCTTGATGAGAAGCTAAAATTTACAAAGAAGGTTCAAGTTTTCAGAACATTTTGCCTCGAAAGAATTTTTTTGTGAATATTGTAGAAACATTAGCGCAATAACCTTTCAAGAACATTTTCAGACATTGTTGTTGATGAAGACCTGCACAGCTAACGACTGTAGGCCGCAAGAGCTTAAACGAAAAATCTTCCTCAGCATTGTAGCAACGTTGTTAAAGTCTACGAGTTAGTAGAAAAAAAAAATTCTAATTATTAGGATAAAGATCTGAGGATAAGAAGGGAGTCATAAGCATCCATAAACTGGCCACTAAAGCAGAGCTTCTGTGTCTAAGGAACAGTCTTTAGTATTGATTAGCATGAACATCATGAAATGGCTAAAATCCTGTGTGAAGTGTCTGTATATTCTGTAAGCTGAAGGGTACATGAACTGAAGGTCCGTTTGATTTATCATAAATGTACTGTGGATAAGCAGAAGTCGATCATACACCTCAGATAGCACACCCGGTGTGGTTTGTATTCAACCCTTCACAGTGTGGCACGGAAGCATCTTCCTCGTTTGAACTCGCGCACTCGGACCTTGGCTAATTCGTCCTTTGAGCGTTGCACTTGAATCTTCTTTCCTGGTCTCGATCATGAAGGTGGATGAAAGGCATATTTCTCGACAATTTGCTTTTAGGTGAGGAGGTTAGCGGAGGAAGCGATCGACACAGAAGACCGTTTTCCGTGCCCTAATCTGTTAATAGCGTAAGTAGCTAATATCCTGTTAGCGTAGTGACTACCACCTGGAGACGCATCTGCAAGCTGCTAGCCGTTTCCTTTCCGCTAATTCCGCCCAGACAGGGCCGAATAATTTGCATTTTGAGGTTTGTGCTCACGTGAAAAGAGCAGAACGTAGAGACGAAAAAGAGGGGAAGTGTGTAAGTCGCAGAAGCCTCATGCCGCTAACATATTTGCTTTAATGGTCACTGAAACATATGGAAGCGTTTAGGAAGAGTATTTTTAGCTCACTTGTGGAGATGTCTTGCGTGTGTGTGTGTGTGTGTGTGTGTGTTTGTCTCGTACAAGAAGCGCAAGATTAAACCGTTATGTGTCTGCTTTATAAAGACTACAGTATTGTTCACTTCGCAAAGCAGATTCAGGACATGACCTTTGTCTAAGGCGTCTGTTAGTTATTAGCCTGTGTCCTGTTTATCGTGTTTGTGAAGAACCTTTAGGTTTTTATTTGTAAGGCTTGGGAGTTTTTACAGATGAAATGTACTAGAGTAGTAATAATAATAATTAGAAGTGGCGCTGTGGTTTTGTGCAGTTCTTTGAAACGTCCATAACGAAGGAGAATCACAAGAAACCTGAAACAGTGTTCCTGACATGAAAGGTCCTCAGAGATCACAAAGACACTCAGCCTACTAGGAACTACTGAAGCAGTAGAACTGTCAGGACGTCCACCAGCCAGTGCACCAACCTCAGCTCAGACAAGAGACCTCTCAGTGTCGTATATCCAAGAAGAAAGTTCTGAACCTTAAAATCTTTAACCCTAACCCCAAGAACCCTAAACCCAGCCTCAGTAACCCTCACCCGAACTGTCTAGGACCCTCTAGACGCTACTTTTTTCTTCAGGTGGTATCCGACTGTCCTCAGGCCTTTCGACCCTAAAACATAATGTCCTCTAGATGGTGAGTTGGAAGTGATGCCAGCCATGGCCCATCTTCTCCTGGCCTTCAGTTCAACTCCTCCTGCTTGTTCCACAATCTTTATCTTAACCTCAAGAACTTACTTACAATTAACTTTAACATAGTGATTCTAATCTTTACCATAATCACCGTTTTTGTTACCCAAGAAACACTAACCTAAAGAATCATCACCTTAATCCAAGTAGCCCCACTGCTAACCTAGTAAAACTAACCCCATCTTCAGTAAACTTAACCAAGCAACTGTAACCAAAACCACAATCAACACTAAAGGTAGACTCTAGAACCTTAACCTCAGTAATCCTACTTTTTTATTATAAACTTTACCTCAAGAACCTTACTTTTTAATGTTAGAAACTCAAGTATACTTGAGTAATCTTTACCCCCGTAACTATATAACTTTAACCTTAACAATCCTACATTCCACTCCAGTGACCCTAACTGTAACCTGGCATACTCCAGTTCTCTTCATCTCAACTTCAAGAACCTTCACTTTTACCCCAGTAACCCTAGCCTTTACCTCTAAACTTAACCTAAGACCCTTTTGACTCTAATATAAACCTCAAGAAGCTTACTTTCTAGACCCTGCTCCCACCCTAGACCACCCAAAACCCCTAACGTTTATGCTTAATACTTAAGCCTAACTTTAACCTAAACCTCATTAATCCTAACCATAGACTTGATAACTCTGCTTTTCAACTCATGAACCTTAACTTAAAATTCAAGAACATCAACTTCTAGAAACTTAACCTCAACTTTCCTAACTCTTTGCCCCCAGGGACCCTAATCTTTATCTTAAGAGCTTTACGTTTTTCACCAGAAATCTTAAAAACTCAGTATACCCGAGTACTACATTTAGTAAGCCTAACTTTAACCTACAGTAAACTTCATTACCCGTAACCATATCCTTAATAATCTGACTTTTTCCCCCAGGAACTTCAAACTCAAGAACCATATGTTTTACCCAGGTAACCTTAAACTTACCCTCAGTAACAAGACAGACGTCTCCAAACGGTCACAGCCGACACATTATTAATGTTATTATGACAAGGATATTTTGCTCATCTCCAATTTCCAAATCCCAAACAGTTGGTGAGTCAGATGTTAATGTGTTGTACAGCCACAAAATTCGTCAGCCTGTCCTTTAGAAACGAAAATAAACATTTATCTAATCTCTATGCAGATTCTTCAACGTCTATAACAGCGTCGGATTGTTCTGCCAGTTCACAAATCAGCAGTCCAAATATCCGATCCAAATGGAGGCCTGAAGTTCTCCATGAGAAGGTGTGCAAACAAAAGCGAGCTCTCGAGATTCAACTGAGTCAGAGGTTTGGGACCAAGGAAAGGCATTGGCAGTAGAAACAAGTCTCTTAAAAGCTGTCTTCTGGGCTACCAGACGAAAACCTGTGCTGTCAGCTGAACGCTGCACCACTGCGTGTGATGACCCACAGTCTTCCCGTCTCCGACGTGGTCACATTAGTCAGACTCTGGCATCGTTCTGACAAATCTCAGAAACGACATGATTAATAAGCTTCCTGCGCCCCCATAGACCGGCTTCACAGGTCATTATAAACTCCGGAGTGACACCGAGAAGACCTGAGCTCAATTCCCGGCGATGCCACAGTCATCCGTGGCCAGAAGTTTCCTCCCCGCTGAGAGCACGGTTCATGACATCTATGATGATGATGATGATGATGATGTCATTGGATTGGGAAAGATGGCTTGATCCATCACTTCCTGTCACCGCAGAGTGATGCTGACCAATCGTTCGCTCAGAACCGCACGGTTCGCATGCTAATGGAAACTCGCGCAACCCGGTCATATCGTGACGAGTGTCAGCTGGAAAAGACGCACATGGACGTTCAAGGCCACGTTCTTCTTCCGTCGGAGGTGCGAAGGGATTTGTGTTAGCTCTGTTATATTTCAGTGTTATTTCAATCCTCTGGAGATGACGCCCTTTTAGACGTCTTGTTTACAAAACCACCTGCACCGGTCAGTCCAACAGTTCCTGCGAGTGTGCACAGGGAATGGAGCAAAACCGTGCTGTTATGGGCTAAAAACATGATCTGCAGCGCCCAGCTTTTATCTCTCATAGTTTCCGAGATCCAGTGGCTGTGGCTGTTTGACCCTGAAGCAGCTCTGAACTTATCGCTCTAGTGTGTTTTCACTCTAAACAGCACAGAAGTGTGTTTGTCTTGAGTTCTTGGTCATGGAAGGGAAAAAGAAAACAATGCAGAGTTGTTGGCAGGAATAACAAACGACTTCGTACTCGTCTCTAGTCTGGCGTGATCGACGATCTATGCCAGAAAAGTGACTTACAGAGATGAAATTCGGTTACGATCTCTTATCATTCTTTTATCATTTTGTAAACATGCGCCTGAAGAATAGATATTTCTCAATTTTTATTAGTTAAATACATTTTTTCAACGGTTTTGAAAGCTACAGTAGTTTGCAGTAGTTAACAGCAGGGTTCATTTCAACTAGCTAGCTGGCTGACTAGACGGCTCGTTCTGTTATTGTATATTTGTCGAAACTATAAATATAGAAAGTGTATCATTAACATTCATAGTTCACGATTTCTGAGCGCAATATTCACATAATTAAAAGAAAATGCAAATTTTACTATAACATCGCTCGACATCTAGAGCGCCGCTCCGTGCAGGTCATACTGTATGCCGTGGAGTCGTGGAAGGCTGGGGTAAACGCAGCTCAGGGGGAAGTTTTTAGAGTTGAAAGATTTTACAATTAACAAACTATTTTGCTGTTTCACATTTGGTGAACAAATGAATAAAAAAAAACCTATTCAGACTGATTTTATTATACGTGCCATGGATTCATGTACATAAGGTGAACGCTGGCGCGTAAATTTGTGCCATTCGCAGACCAAAAACTCGTCCATGATGGTCGAGAAATGAAAGTCAGGTTGGTGTTGATATCGTACTTGGTCTTGCTACTCTAATAACGAGCGCTAAGCTACTTGTCCCAAAGCGCTATTTGATTGCAGTGTAGTCTTACCTTCCTGGCAGCAGCTTAAAAAAGACCAGCACATGGGTGACTGCCTGTGTGTGTGTGTGTGTAAGGTATGGGGAACATGTGTTAGCCATTAATTTGCGAGTCCCCATTTCTCAGCGTGCACTGTTCCACTGAGCTGTACAGTGTAAGTGGTAATGTAGAGAGAGTTAAACTAAACAGGACAGAGGAAAGAAGAGACAGATCTCAGAGAGACGCACGGAGGGGGATGGGGCGAGAGACAAAGATGGAGAGATGGGGGGGAAAAAAGGGAGATTGATTGTAGAGTAGATGGAGAGACAAACAGAAAGTATGGCAGGAGCGAGAAGCATACGTTTGCTATTCAGCTCTCACTTTGTATGTACGTGTACAATTACAGAATAGAGACCATGTGTTGGCCTGTGCAAAGTATTGGCACCCCTCTGGCCCGTTTGTCAGTGGAAACGGACCACCTGGGAGCTCTACCAAGCAGATGGCATGTTCCCGCCCCAGGTCGCGGACGTTTGGTCTGGATGCGAGCGAGCGATTTTTTTGAAGTCGAGGCAGCGAACCTGAGTCACGTGTTCTCTTCAGACTGGGAAAGAGCTCTGACACTGGACACTCCTTCCTTTCATCAGGGTTACTTTTAATTTGTGTTACCGTAGAAACAGTAGCTTATTACAACTAGCGCATTAATATAAACCGGCGCTACCGTCAGAGCCGCTGCTATGGAAAACTAATCAACACCTTCTGAGCGATCAGGATCCTGAACCCTGGATATGTAATTGTTTCTCTTCTATGACGTTTTATTATTTTTTCTTCGTGTAAATCGATATTTCTTCACCAGCCGGCGTTGGTTTGAGATGGAACCCCCCGCCCAGCGGCGGATGATGAGTGACACTTTAAGACCCGGCTGGCGCTGAGACGTCGTAAAACCGATCTTTCTCTCGCTCGTCAGTTTAATACGCTTCTGTCTTTCTCATCACGGCGGATCCTCGGCTCCAGGACTGTTATTTTTTTTTTACTTTTATTCCTGCAATCATCCATAACGTCTACACCGACTAGGTGATCCCTGCTTTCTTATGAAACCTCCATCATGTACGAGACGGCACACGAGAATATTTTTCTTTCCCTAATACGTCCCGGGGGGTTTAGTGACATGGCGTCTGAGTTACGACTTCTCGGGCTCGGTGTCAAAGACCCACGATTATTCGGAAATCTGCGATTCGGGCCGGATTGTGTGTAAGGCTGAGGGGATTCAGGGTTATACTCGTTACTGCGCCAGTTTAATAACGGAGGGATGATCAGAGTCAGTGGATGACCATGGGGGCGTGGTCTAACATGTGAAGGCAGAGCTTGGGATGCGTATTTAATTTAACGATGCACAGAGACATTGTGACTCTCCTTATACATTACAGTAAAGAAAAAACATCTTCCTTTCTGTTTTATCCTTTGCTTTTTCTACACCTTCTGTTCAGTTTTGTTCTTCTTTTCTTTTCTTTTGCTTTGTTCAGATTTTTATATTCCTGCATTTTTATTCCATTTCATCCCGTCCTCATGTTTTTCTTTTATGTTCGGTTCGGTTCTGTCCACACCGTCCTTTTCTGTTTTACATAGATTTCTTCTGCAGATTCAGTCAGGTGTGTTTATGAATCTCTTCAGACTCACTCAGCCGTTAAACTTTATTTAATTCAGAAGTTTCTAATCTCTAATCCTGTAGCATGGCTCTAACTCCAGTGTGTAATCCTGATCCGGTTCCTCACTCGAACTGTCCAGATTTACTGGAAGAACCTGGAACAACATGTCTCGCTCCTCCTGTCCTCGTCTTAGTGTATTTCACACAGCAGCCGTCCACTCCAGATGTTCTCCGAGCGGTGAGTGGATGTCAGCGTACCGTAGCGTTTTCGCTCGTCTCGGGCCAGCGCTACTTTCGACGCCGAGTCTCGGTTTCGCAGCCGCTGAAACACGGCCCTTCATCAGGGGTTGATGGTTGAGTGCGAGCGTGTGGAGTATTCAAGTTTTTGCGTCACATTTTCCATTTTGTTCAACACTTCTTATATCTTTGGATGCTATTGTTGTTGTTTGTTGTTGTTTGTTGTTGTTTACTCATACGTTACTTGTCTTTGAATTCACATTTAGCATGAGAGGCAGGGTTAACTTTGATTACTTTAGCAGCCTTAAGAAGGTGATCAGAAATCTTAGCTCTGTGGCTGGTTGGGCTGGAATGGGGTCGAGATTAGATGTATTTGGGATGGAAAGGACTCGGGTGGACTTGATTGGAAATTTAGGATGGTTTGGATTCGGCTGGATTGAATTGGATTTGAATTTGGTTGTACTGGATTACAACTGGATTAGGCTGATTTGGATTTGAATGAAATTCGATGAACCTGAATTAGAATTGGAGTGGCCTGTATTGGATTGGATTGGGCTGGATTGAGTTGGATTTGGATTAGATTTGTTTGGGTTGGATTAGGATTGATTGGGAATTGGGGTTGAATTTAAATTGGACTGAATCAGGTCCAAGGCTGGTTTGGATTGAGCTAAATTGGATTTGAAATTGGATTGGTTTTAAAGTGGATTTGAAATTGGACTGGAATTAGATTAGACATGGACTGCAGTCAGCTTCGATGGTTTTTGAAGTGGAAATGGGCAGTAAGTGGGATTGGATTTTAGTGGAAGTGGCTTGCATGGGGCTGCATTGAAATGTTTTTGGTATGGCTTGGATTTCATTAGATTAGAATTGGATTAGAGTAGATAGAAAGTAGACTGGAATTTGGACTTTTTGCCATACGTTTAGATTTGTCCCTTTTGTCCGTCATAATTATTTCATCTTTTAACAAACCTTAAACCTCTTTTTCCTTTTTGTACTTTAGCATGATTTCATTTTATCCAGTCCTCTTTTCCGAGCGCTACTTTGCGCCATCCTGCCCCTTCAGGGTTCTAATATTCTTCCATCCATCATTTTGTCGTCCTCCATGAAACAGGACCGTCTCTTCCCTGATCACACACGGTGATGTAACAAGTCATAATTAATATTTATATTAAACCGGTGTCTCGACTTGTACACGCTACCAGCTGCCAGGTCTGATCTAACCGACACCCACCGCTGGGCAATTTGAGGGCCTTTTTTTTCCCCCAGTCCGGTGAGATCATGGTGGTTTAGAACGAGGATCATCTCATTTCTCAGTGTCATGTGAGAAACATACTGTACGTGAATACGAATTCATAAGATCATTACATACTGTAGGTAAGAAACAGAAATTCTTAACTACTCCAAAATGATCAACACCCATCAATTTTGACTGGAAGTTTTGTTTTCCCAGCTCCACTGGGGCCGTGCCCTCCACGAAACACGGGTGATGTCACAAACAACATGCGACTATGCGTCATTAATATTAAAGCAAATGACCGATGTCGTGCTGTCAGAACTTGTAGATGATCATCGGAGGTGAGATCCCGAGCCGCCCACGATTGGACATCGCTCGGTGTCGGCAGGAAGCGAGGGATTAAGCCATCTTTCACAACACGCTGACCTCACCGTGGACGTCCTGATCCGTGCTCTCACCGGGGTGGAACTTCTGGCCATCTCTGGCAGTTGAGCTCAGGTCTTCTTGGTGTCACCGCGAGGTTCAGGACGAGACCTGCAAGAAGATGATTGATCGTGACGTTTCCATGGTTCTGTCAGAGCCGTATCAGACTCGCAGGCGCGAGGACTGTCAGGTCTGCTCAGGCCGTCACACCGATGCAGTCGGGGATGATTTTGCAGCGCAGGTTTGTTTTCTCTGGTACTGAACAATGGTTTCATAAAAACTCCCCCGTTTTCACATCTTCACCCGGACTCGCGTTCTTTTCTTACCTATTTTTCAACCTGCGTCTCCACCCACGCTGGCTCGCTCCTCTCACTTCTCTTTTTTCCCTTTAAGGTTCCCAGCAGTTTCATCATCAGGGAGTTGCCCTAACATGGCTCAAGCACTGAAAACACATTCTCCTGCGGTGAATCGCGCTGCTTTTGGCACACTGTCCGCTCCGTAGGGGGAAACGGCGGTCAGAATATGTTAGTGTAATGGTTATTTCAAGTGGAGCGGTCGTAAAGCTTCAAAATAAAATACAATTTTTAAAAAAGTCCCGGAGTGCCGGCTGAGTTAAAGCACAGATACGGGGCTTCAGGGACTCGAGCTGGATTTGATACCTTTACATTTATTTTTGGGAGTTCATTACTGCATCTCCTTTTACTCCAGGTTCTTTTAAGACAGTCTTCCCCTGGCCACTAGCATCAGATCAGCATGACATGTGAAGCCTTCCCTGGATCCTTGTCTCCATCATATCTCAAGTATCCTCATTCCTTTACGTCTGCAAATCAGCTTCTTGTGTTTTTGATTCATGTTTCCTGTTTAGGTTTTTATTCCCCCTCAGCACTGTTGCCTTCAGGCTGCATCATGTCTGTATTATTGCTGCCCCACACCTCTGCCACCTCATGTTCCATCCATCATACTGCATGTTCTCCGCAGGTTCCTCAGTTTCCTCACAAAAACATGCCAGTCACTTGTTTGCCAACGCTAAAGTTTAACCACTTCGGACCGCTCCAGGCGATCCGGTCATCCCGCCTCACATGCACGACTGGACTCGGCATTCTGATTGGTCAGAACGTGCTGAAGAATTTCCGTGAAGTCATTCAGCTGCAGATGGCAGGTTTCTATTAATGCGCTTGTTCCGTTATGTTAGCGTCTCCGTGGTAACAGATCCAGAGTGGACTATAGTCCAGAGTAGAAGCGTCACATGAACAGAATACAAATGACCCGTTAATGTAACACTTCTGGAAGGAGTCTCCAGTCCAAGCTCGTCGTTCTGTTATCCTTGAGAGAGAAAAAGTACACAGTTTCTGTGGCGTACGGGAAATAAAACACTTGGTGAACTGGGCTGATTCACTTTACATTGGCATCAGGAACGCCCCTTCGGGATTCCGGTAGGAGGCGTGGCCTAAAGCTTGCAGAGTTACATGTAATACAAGCTATTTTACTGATAAATGACGCTGTGATGCGGTACGATTGAACGTCCACAAGACTAAACGTTTTTATTACGTGTTAGCGATGTCAGCTGACATCCGTCGACTAGCGCCGTCTTATCTGATGTAAAGTTTTAAAACAATGTAAAAAAAAAAAAAAACGTTGCCCTGAACAGAACAGAAGGTTTGACATTTTTCACTCGGAGCTGCAGAACACTTCAACACGTTCCCCTCTCGAGGTTTTCCTGATGGAATTAAGCTAATGGCTTTTTAACAAGACTTCGCATTCCTGTTTCCTCCCCGCGCATCATTTCTCTCGGCTTCTTAACAGGATCTTCATCTCTCCTTTTTTTTTTTTCCCCGGCCCTTTGTTTTTATTTCTCCGTCTCCTAAGAAACCCGGGTTTTAAACAGAAGCCTGGAGATCTGAGCTTTCTTGAGAAAAACCTGTTATGGAGGCTGAGAGCGTCTCTCGGTCCATGCGCAAGGGTGTGTTTACTTTTCGTTCCTCACTCTGTCACTCGTTCTGTCGCTTGTTCTTCCCTTCTGCGGTTCGTTAGGAACCGTGGTGAAGGTCTGAAGTGACAGGAGCAGAAGAACGACAGGTTGAGTTGCATCTAATTCGTCTTTGAGAGACGGGGGTGTGTGTGTGTGTGTGTGTGTGTGTGTGTGTGTGAGAGAGAGAGAGATCAACACAGATAAAGAGACAGAGGGAGAAAGAGAAGGCATATGGGGATGGGAGTATTGTAAATATGTTTCTATGATCTCTCCGTCTCAGAGCAGTTTCGTCATTTCGTTTTGTCTCTCTCTGTCCATCAGGATGCGTGTTGTTGATTGTTTTACTAAAACAGCGCCATGTGCAGTGGTTTACCCGGGACGTCCAGGCCTGATGATGAATTATGATTAGTTTATAAACAATCAAATAAAAGTCCAAGATTATTTACTGAAATAAAGAGAAATAACAGACTGGAGAGTATTTGGAAGATTTCCATCTTTATCTCGACTGTACATTCCTGCCATTCCCGGTTTTCCCGCTCCGTTCCGTAAATCTGAGTCATCACTCAAATCTGGACGCTCTCCCACTCCTCCTCCTAGCTTTCTAATGGTCCTAATGGGTTGGGACATTCTCTCTCTCTCTCTCTCTCTCCAGCCGTGTCTCTTTCTCTATCCTTCTCTCTTCTGAATTCCAGCTGTTCATGCCACAGATTCCAGAGAATGATGTGTTTGACCACTTCTCCATCCCTCCAACCCTCCCCTTAACCACATTTCTCAGGGTTCCTGCTCTGACAGAGTGAGAACTTCCAGGTTCTACCACAGATCCTCCTTTGCTTCTCACCCCTACAACTTAATCTGCCACCACTCGTCTTTCTTTCTTCCCTCTGCACAGAATCGCTCCATCAGCGATGTTTACAGTCGGCCAAATAGGTTTCTATGGTTTCCTGTTTCTTAAGCGGGTTAATTTTCCCCAGGTCTCTGACTTTAAATAGTTTTCCTAATTTCCTTTGGGTCTCGCTGGTCCGTTAGCTTCCTCAGGTCGAAGTTACCTTGTTCTCCAAGTTCCCCTGGTTTCCGGTTTCCAGTTCTCAGTGTTCATCTAATTTCCATGATTTCTAAGTTCTCCAAAGTTTCCAGAGATGTTCTTCTGATTTCCCACTCCTCTGGACTCCCAGTTCATTCGTTCTCTATTTCTTTAGTTTTGTTTAGTTCTTTACGTCATTAGTTCTCATGGTTCATTAACTATATTAATGGCCCAACTTATCACCAATAGCGTCTTAGTTCTTCCAGTTTCCATAGTTTATAAGTTCTCCATGTTCTTTAATTTTCTATCTCCCCCAGTTCTTGTAGTTTCCAAGTTACTTTTCAGTTCATTGCTTTTTCTTCGTTTTCTTCATCTACATGGATATCGTAACCCAACTGAGGTCCAGTAGTTTCTCTCCAAGGTCATCTAAAGCTCAGTTCCTAAGTTTTCCTAGAGCTACACCTACCCCTAAATTCATCGCCCCTTCAACTAATTTTATCTTCTAGACATGCAGGTGGTTCTTCTTCTTTCCTTTTCTCCAAGTTCTTATATTCACCAAGTATAAAGAAGGTCTAGTAGTTTTGTAACTTCTAGTTCATTTATGAAGTCTTATGCAGTTTTTTTCTGGAGCTTCATGCTCATGTGTTGCCTTGTTCACTCACCTCAGGGTCCACATGTTCTTGCAGGAAGTTCTCTAAAATGTCAGGAGATGTCCCACTGGGAGTCAGTGATGTGGTCTGACATCTAATTGGAACCGTTGCTTCATATTGGACTCCATGCTGTTTTTAGGTCAGCTGGAACCTTAATGGCATCTGGACAACGGAAATGTCCTGGTCACATGATCGACCCTCAATCAACAGTTTAATTCTAACATCAGAACCTTGGTGTGTGTGGAAACAAACCCAGCGATGCTTTGTGTTGTCAGAATTTTATCCTGCTTATATAAAGTTTATGACTTTCCCACACATGGCTTCCCTCGTCATGGAGAACGACCCTGATTAGCATGTGGTCACCATGTGAACGGAAAGACGGGGAAAAAACACTGCGTGCTCTGCGCTGAACTCGAAAAAGCCGTCTTCTTGTGTAATTAACTTACTTTGAAAATTCTCATATTATTTCCACATTGAAAAGTTCCTCATTCTAACAGAAGGCGAGTTCCTCAGTTCTCCTTGTTCTTCTAGTCATTACAAGATGTTCTGGATTTTTAAGTTTTCCTGTTTTTTTTTTCTCCATTATTGTCTTAATTCAAACAGTTGACTGGTTCCTCAGTTCTTCTAGTTCTTCTAGGAACTACTAGGATCCACTATTTCCCAGGGTAATCAATCTACTCTTCTTAGTCTCTGTCCTGGTTCCTCAATTTTACGTGTTCCCATAATTCCTCTCTCTCTCTCTAAATATCCAAACCCTTCAATTTCTGCAAGTTTTCTTGTTCTCACAGTTCCTCATAATCACCAGTCTCCTAAAGTCCAAGTTTCTCAGTTGTTGTTGTTGTTGTTGTTTCCACTTCTTAGTGACCTGCTTTCAGGAAATTGTTATAATTTTAATAGACCACTGATAGTACCGACAGGCCTACTGTAGTTAGTTCATGTTCATGTAGTTCCTGTATCTTCCCTATTCTTCTAGTTCTTCTAGTTCTCTTGCTTACGGTTCCTCAATCTACACCATCTCGTCCTGGTTCTTGCAGTTCCTACAGTATCTCGTGCACTTCTCCATCCCTAGTTCTCCCAGTTCTCCTGATGCTTCCTAGATATTCCTGAGTGTCGTAGCTCCTCCTGGGATGTTTTGGTAATGCTACAATGTGGAACTGAAATAGATTTAACCAGAGAGATATATTATGAACCTACATTAAATCGCAGGGGAACAAAAATAAATGCATTTTGTTCACAAATACAAAACATAAAAGTTGGAAATGCATACGTATTAACACCACTGGATTACTTCTGGTGTAAGTATTTTCATCGCTATTAGTTAAGCAAAGTGCAATTAAAGTGTCACATGGTCTCGGCGTATATATATATATATATATATATATATATATATATATATATATATACAGTACTGTAGATCTGTCGCTGAGAACGAATCCACACGAAGAGCATCATGGAGACCAAGGTGCTTTCAAAACAAGTCCAGGACAAAGTTCATCTCTCGTTATTTTTGGTTGTAAAACGCAAAACCAAAAAAAATCCTGAACATTCCACATAGTGGCATTAAAAGCATTATTACAAACAGATTGAAAAGTTGGCGCTAGTCAGAGGAGCAATCAAAAGCAGCTCGGCTCGGCTCAGTGCTACCACCATCATGCTTCACGCCGGCGTTGATGTTCTTCCCTCTTCTCAGGGGGATTCGCCTGGTGTTCTGTTTCCACCAGACGTTGGGCTTTGTGCCAAAGACAAATATGTTTTCCACGTAATTTCTGAGTCTCACCTTTGGGCAAACTCCAAACAGGATTTGCCACGGCTCAGCGCTCTTCCATAAAGCCCAGCTGCGTGCAGTGTCCAGGCTGTGGGAGTCCTGGGAACAGCTCGCCTCTTCTGAGATCTGGATCTCTCCAGCTCCTTCAGCTTTCGCTTCAAGCCCTCGGTTTGACTTCTCTGACTAATGACCTCCGTACCCCACTTCACTACATGCTGTTTTTCTGTGACACGTATAAACCCTGGTATTGGGCCGGACAGTTTATTGGACACTTTACTGCTTACTGTGAATTTATAGCATTGTTCAAGTTTTAGCACCTACACCGCATTCCGTCAGCACCACGTCTCGCGAACGGGAACGTAAACACAAACTGGCAGCGTCGGGGAAGCTTAAAAGATCTGCCTCCTTAGTGATCGGGATTTGTTTCGTGCTTAAATTGTAAAACTGTGATTCACGACTAACGCTTTGCCCTTTTGCACTTAGCAAACATGAGAAAATGGGAAAAGCTGGAGAAGCTGGATGATAAATAAAAGCCTAAAAATACAATCCCAGGCTACCACGGCTGCTCTGCGGGATCTTTTGACATGCGGCTCCGTCCAAAATTAACAATGACCTCAAAGGTGGATGTTTGCATTGGTGGTTTGACTGCACTTTCTCCTGTACTGCAGCAAAAAGCCGAACACGCTACATAAATCTGAGGTTAAACGGGGAAAAAAAATCGAATAAAAAAAATCCCGCCGTGCAGAAATATGCAAGGGCAATTAGTTTCTGTGCAGGGGCCATTTTTTGTTTCACCAAGCGCCTCTCGTTATAACGGTAACAAACACGGTTCTGCTACCGATGCACTTTACGTCATGTAAATAGCGCCGGGTCAGCTCGCCGCGGCAAACGCCGCATAAACTTTATGAAATCTTTACTCGTACGTCATACATCTGTTTCGCGTTGTAATAAACGCCTCATTTGCTGGTTACTTTGGACGATCTGAACACTAGAAAGCTCGATGCCCTGGAGGACGCGTCCTTCCAAGTGGGCTCTATCTCAAACGCTAATGTGGACATGAAAGAACATGCGGTTTGTTTATGGACGCCCGGACGTAGACGGCGCAGGAGGAACGAGGAACGATTCTGATTGGTCAGGAGGTTTATATGAATGATATGGTTTCTATAGCAACAGCTGATGCACAGGGAGGACGTAGTGGCGAAGCTTTCTAGGGTGATATGGTTAGATGGTTAGATGGTCAGGGTAAATGGTTACTGTATGTACTATAACATTTTACGGAAGGAGTCTCCAGTGTCAGCGCTTCGGATTAAAAGTAAACACGTTACTCCATTAAAATTTGCTCATAAGAGGAAAGGTTACATGTATATGTGGAATAAATTTGCACTTGTTGTATACAACTTTATAAATTGTATATTGCATATGTCCTGTTTACAAATGCACTTATAAAATTGATTTCTAATCTGACCTCGTCTAATCTAAAGCACTTCTGTTTGCACTTCAGGAGGTCACATCGTTAGGGTTGTTGATTGTTTTTCTGTAACAGCTCATCTATGCACAGGTCAAATAATCTCAAGCTGTACGTGACAAATACGATAGCAAAGTCCGTTTTATTTATTTAATTTTTTTAAACAAACCTGACATGTGCTGTGCATTATGGGTAATGAACAGAGTAACACTCGGACTCGAAAACGTTTGTCAGAATGACTGACGTCCGGGTGGCGAGCACCTCGACGTGAACTCTGCCGTTTTAGCGTGTGTGTGTTTGCTCTCATTTTAATGATGCAAATGTGTCCAATTAATGACCTCATAGCGCTTTAAGGAGCGAAAGAATGAGAACGAGAGGGGAAAAAACCAGCGAGAGAGAGTTTGCAGGTGCGTTGGGATCAGTCCAGAATCATCGTGGGCACATTTCTGCACCGCTGTTTCACAGCTGAATGGCGTCCAGCTGCACTATATATATAAATATATAAAATTTTAAAAAAAAAGAAACACACACATTCACACAGATTGAGAGCGAGTTTTCCCTTCGTGCTTCACAAGGGATCATGGAATGTGTCCTCCGAATAGGGGGATTTTAGTTTTGTCTCCAAACATGCCTTCTTGGAGTCAGTATGCGTATTCGGCGCCGCAACGAATGGCTTAATACGACATAAAGAGAAGCCTTGTGTCGCCGGACTCGGCGTCGGCCTGAGCGCATAAAGAGATGGCGTGATGAAGGGTTATGGCTAGGTGATGGCTTAGCGAGTGTGCGTGTTCACATGCAGATGTCAGAACTGGAGTATGAGAACTACAGGCACCACTGGGGAGGCGAATCAGAAGAACTACTGTAGAACCCCGGAGGAACCCAGACAAAGAGGAACATTGGGAATCTGCAGAAATTAGGTTAAATTAGTCTAGCAGAACTCGGACATACCGAACTCGAAGTGAACTAGGGGACTAGACTAGAGCAAGCAGGACAAGGAGACTCTGCCAAATAGTGCACTAAAGGAATTAGAGGCGCTAGAGATTCTAAAAGCAGAACGAGGAATTTAAAGGAAAGTCCTAGAAGAAATGAGACACTTGAGAAAGTGTGAGGAGCAGTAAAGAAAATGAGATGGACGGGAAGCTGCGAGACCCGGGGAATCTGAACAAAAGGGAATCGTGGAATTTTTAGAACTGGAAGAAATTAGTTCAACTCGGATGTTTACTGGGATGCTAGCGGGTGTAATGGAAATATCACATTTTAATGATGTATTAATTTGTAATTGTGCCACGTAGACTATAGACGCTTTAAACTTGCTGAAGCTTAGAAACACAAGGCCGAGAACAGAACAGAAACAACCTGATTGTAATTGTCCCTGAATAAATGATAAGGTCTGGACATCTGGTCTGGGTCAGATAAAGAGTTGAGTTTGAATGTAGGAACTTCATGTACGGGGCGTTGATTATGTTAGCAGAGATGTTCGTGTATAAAATGGGGCAGCGGAGAGAAAGAGATCACCTTCTCCATGCTGCAACTGTTTGCTGTTTGCTGAGACTTTGGTCCTTCTGCAGAAGTATAAAATAAAACCTTTGTGACTTTGCTCTTACCCAGTGTATGAATTGCTTGTCTTTATAATATTTACAGAATTTCCACCACAGTACTTGGCGTTGTCGGCAGGATATTCCGTGTTTGAGGAAGGCATTGGAGAATCCCGGGGAGGCGTAAGCGCTGACGCCTTGAAGGCTGTTTCACTTCATCTCGAACGCTTAATTGGCTATCGAGCGTGAGAGGACCGGGGATTCACCATGTCGCCTCAACACCGGAATGAGAACTAAAATCATGTGGTAAGGAAATTGTTTTTGTTGTCATTAATTAGGTAAGAAGTGCGCTTTCTCACAGTGAAGAAGATGGATTTAGACTTGGATCTATCACACGGGTACGGGGCCCGTGAGTACCCAAAAAAGTGCAAGGTGCACAAAAAGGAAGAGAGTGGGTACTGGGTTTCGTCAGTTTACGAAAATTGGCCCTGCAGCGGACGCGCTCAGGTAAGGACCTCCGGGGGTAAAAACAAGTCAGCGTGCAAGGTGGACAGGTAGCAGTCAAGAGGACTGTGAGAGTTCACTGTGAGAGGTAGTGGCACGCGTAAATTTGACAAGTAAAAATCATGGGTAACAGCAAACAAAACAAAAGATCTTGTGGAGTTCCTGTGGTAAAAATATCATCTAAATTATGTTTGAGAAATGTGGAATTCCAGGGGAAAAAAAAACAAAAACACGGGATACTGGAAACTGGAAAACCATTGGAACTGGGACATTTAGGTGAACTGGAGAGCCTTAAATTACTAGGAAACTACATGAGATCAAGTTACAGTACGATATTTAGTGAACCGCTTAAATATTCAGTTCAATTTTATTTCTATTGCGCTTGGTCTCAAAGCAGCTTCACAAAATGAAAAGAGCATTTAAGGAAGTGTGTATGAGTGAGAAAAATGTGTCTAGATAATTATGAGATCGTCCCTGATGAGCGAGCCGAGGGTGACGGAGACGGTGGCAAAGAAAAACTCCCTGAGACGGCAATAGGAAGAAACCTTGAGAGGAACCGGACTCAACAGGGAACCCGTCCTCATCTGGGTGATAACGGAGAGCAGGGATTATACAAATAAAATGTTATTACATTTAATTGACGCTTGGTAGCAAAAGTGGTGGAAATACAGGGTAAGAAACTCGCTGGACTAGGAGAATTAGTGAGCTTGAGTCAGCTAGGCAAGCAGGACACTACGGGGGATTCGGTCCTGGCAGAACTAGAAACACTGAGATAATTGAAATCAGAAGATCGAGAGGAAATATAAAACTTCCCTCACACTAACCTTGGATAACTGGCGTACTAAAGAAGGCAGCAGGAACAGAACTAATAAATAAAAGAAACACCCTGGGAACTCGGGGAACCGGGAAACTGGGACATTTTGTGGAATCTGGAGAGCTGCAAGTGCTTGGGTTCTTGGGAATTGGGGTAAAAGTAGAACGCTGTGATCTAGGCATGCAAGGGCACCAGGGGAAAGAGACATGGAGTCTGAAAGGGGAATAGGCTACTGTTTGGGGTAGTCGAGGACGTCGCCGATCTTAAAAATAGAAAAATTGATGGAATGGAATTTAAGGAACTTGAATCAGTACAGTAGGAAATTACGGTTTAATTCCATACAAAGTCAAGTTTAACATGGTGGGGGGAGGGGGGGGGGGGGGCAGTGGGGGCAATGCATTAGGGCTCATACCAAACCACGGAGATGTAGTACAAACTTTACACATGTTTATAGAGACTTATGTTTATGCAGAGTGTCAGGAAGCACAAAGAGGCACAAAAACTATGAAAAAAAACAAAGTCAAACTGCAATAAGTCTTAGCAAGTGGGATATTCTCGAATCTAGCCGAAT
Source organism: Clarias fuscus (assembly GCA_030347435.1). NCBI lineage: Eukaryota > Metazoa > Chordata > Actinopteri > Siluriformes > Clariidae > Clarias > Clarias fuscus. The sequence continues at coordinate 38,849,147 of CM059211.1, forward strand.
CTATTTATAATTTCTTAAAATAAGTTTTAATAAATAGATTCCTTAAACTAGCAAAGGTATCTGCCACTAGATCTCGTTTTTATTTATTTATTTATTTATTTATTTGGCTTAAAAGTTTAGTAAAATATTATTAGAAATAAACTTAATAATGTTCGATTTGGTTTGTTGGAGTCTTATTTTATTGTATTCAGTAGTAACGGGAATCATCAGTCCAGTCCCAATACGACGTTATAACGATACCGCCGCGCAAATTGTTATAAATATCCTGATTCGATATTACATTTTTACCACAATTATAAGTTTTTAAAAAAGTTTAATGACTAATTAAATGTCGCCCGTTTCTTATAACATTAGTTTTCACACTTAAAAACCTACAAACTGACTTCAGGTAGAAAAGTTTAACATTTAACCTCCAAAGCTACATGGTTCCTGAGCAGCTGAGTCTCTGTCACCTCCATCATTATTATCTCTAAACAAACTTAGCAAATAATTCACTCCGACCACACGGGATGCAAATGCGTGAATAGTTCAGAGTGCGCCACCTGTAGGATCATAAAGGAACTGAGACTTCACTCGTTCTCAATCTTTCGCTCCTTAAAGCGCTATGAGGTCATTAATTGGACACATTCGCATCATTAAAGCTCAGTCAGACAGTGAGCGTGCGGGTTGAGCGGGACACGTTACATGTGTAATGAGTGGGTTTGATATTAATTCGCTTAGAGAGTTTGGAGAAAGAGGCAGATCAGAGGCTTTTTACGTTTTTGCCATTTTTATACACTTTGTGACGCCATAGAAATGCGTTTTTGTTGCATCACTCTTCAGAAACGTCTGCGCTCTGTACAGAATTGTTTATATTTGAGGCTGATCCGGTCGGCTGATCACAGGTCGCAGCCACTCAAACTGAATCCAGACGATTAAAAAAAAAAAAAAATATATATATATCTATCTATTTTGGTTTCTATACGCTATACACTCCAGAGCTGCAGCGTTAGCACTGAGATTTTCTGCAGAAACGTGCAGCGCGAGGAAAAAAACGCATCAGGGAGCGTCCTGGTCGAAAAAGGAGTCACCGGCTTTTAACATTCAGAATTACAGCAAAGGGACGTTTTTACTCAGCACGTGAAATAAAACAGAGATGGAAGCCTCCTCGCGCTCGACGCCGAACACAAACACGCTGCTGCGTTTTAGAGAAGCACTTCTCCGCGGGAGGCTCGACAAACATCGTGAATATTCTAACAACGTAGTTCCAGTTTAAACCCGTTAACATGAGTCGAGTCCAGGAGCATGTCTCTCTCTCTGTCTCTCTCTCTGTCTCTCTCTCTGTCTCTCTGTCTGTGTCTCTCTGTGTCTCTCTCTCTTGCTCTCTCTGCAGTCCAAAGCCAACAACATAAAAGTCTGAAAGTCTTCACTTATCTAAAGTAGTTCCAGTGTTTAACCTATTGCAGTTTATTGCCGCTCTGACTGAGGTTGTGTGAGAATATTGGAATATTTCCTCAGCTGGGATTTATGGAATCTCATTTCAGAAACCCAGTCTGACAGAAGAATGTGATGAACCCCTGCTGATGGATACCAGAATATTATTTTTTTCTTCATTTCAAGCTTCATTTTTTGGGTTTTGTAATGCGTCTCATCGCGCATTAACTCCACTTTGTGAAATCTTCGGCATGTCCCGGTCCTCCAACCGCGAGATAACACTCTTTCTGCTGCGGTTCTGCGATGCTTCACGAGTTTAACGACAGCCATCTGTCAGGAGGACATGTTTATGATGGTGCTGCTGAAGAACCCACTTCCCTGACCTATTAACGACTTTAATGGTCAGATTAAGAGATGGTTATCTCGAGAACCTTATCTCCGATTTCACTGCGGGATTCGAGGGTTTCGTTCGTGGAGGGCAGAACGTGAGCGAAAGGTCTCTCCGTCTGCCCGTTTTACCTCCAGATAAGCATAAACACATAAAGAAGTGTTTCTGTTCCACCTGATATCACAAGCACAAATAGCTGCTGCTAAGAAATACTTGGAGAACTGGGGGTGCTCGAAGATACGAGTAAAAAAGAAACTATTGGAAACTATAAAACACGAGAGACGACAGAGATAACGATGAAAATTAGAAAGTAAGCAGAAACAGAAACTATGAGAACATTGTGAGGAACGAAAGTATAAAGTAGGCCAAAAACAATCTAGGAAATGATGGGAATTAAGAGTAACTGAAACACTGTGAGACGAGAGGAACCAGGAGAAGTTAGAGAGAGCAAAAAAAAAAAAAAATCTAGAAACCTCAAACAATAAACCCTGAAACTTTGTGAACTAAACTAGACTATTAGAAACTAGGAGAACTGCGGGTCCTACGAAATGAATAAGAACCTTAAGAACTGTAACATGAACCTCTGAGAACTTTGTACTTTACAAATACTACGAGACCAGGACAAGAAATCTATGGAACCCAGGAACAAGGAGAACTTCAAGAACCAACCAAACTGTGAGGACAAGATGGTACGAGGAACTTCGAGAACTCTGGGGCACAATCAGGGATTAAACTGTTCTTAGTTACTGTGAGACCCATGAGAAAACATCTGAGAGTTCATTTTGAAGAGTGTTTGACGAGTGTGTTCGGCGCCTCGCTGTAGACACTGTTCATATCGCTCACGCAGATTCTAAACCCGGGATAACGGCCGCTGCAGACTCCTGCGAAAGGAGACGATTTGCTGGCGTAATGCAGGAACAGTTCTTGGCAATCTTCACAATTGAACACTCTCTCCTTTAACGTTTCCCACAGGTGGGCATCAGGTGGGGTAAGATCGGGGAGACGGGACGGGTTGTTTTAAACCTGGTCCCCGTTCACGACCGCTTTTATATGAGCAGAAATAAAACCCAGCTATGAATACTTTCACCTCCATCGAGAGACTCATTTCCAACAGCAACTGCACAACGTCTTTTTCTCTACTGGGAACACGCGTGTCTGGAGACGTGTCCCATTGACAAACGCGGCTGCGCAAGTTTCAGTACTGTATATGTGGATTCATACTGTTTTAGAAGTTAGGAGAACCAGACTGAAATAAACATGAGGCTGGAGAAAATGAGGATGAATTAAGCAGCAAAGTGGACCAACAACGGGACAACTTTAGACAACTGTAGAACTTACAGAACTGAGTAAGAACGGGGACTAAAAGAACTCTAAAAACTAGGGGACTAGGAGAATCTGTTAAAAACTATTAGAAATATTGCGAACCTTTGGAAATCACAAGGACCATAAGAAGTTTGTAAGTGTTTATCAGGAGAACTATGAAATCTGGTAGGAACTATGGGTACGAGCAGAGTAAATTGTTAAGGGTACTAATGGAAACTAGGAGAAATTATTGTAGGAGGAAATTGAAAGGGTGACCAGGAACTACAGGAAGAACTAATAGGATCTATGGAACCTAAGCAGAACTACTTTTTGTACAGACTCTCGAGCCGCCTGGATGTCGGTGCATAACAGGACAAGTGTAAGACTAACAAAACAAGTGCAGCTCGACACAACACACACACACACACACAGCCGTGGCCTGGACAGCGTGAGAGCGAAGAACATCATCGACACGAGTCCTGAAGACGTTCCTGCGCTGTGAAGTTCTGCTGTTGGTGGTCGGGTTCTGTTTCAGGTCCCGGGTCCACTTCATGACTCACAGCCTAACCGTATGCGTGTCTTGAGGTGTGTGTGTGTGTGTGTGTGTGTGTGTGTGTTTTTCTGTGTTTCCCCTTCGGTGGGAAACGCTGACTCTTTAGAGATGCTACGGTTTTTACGAGCTGGTGTTAAAGCGTCCAAAGTGACCACAACCGCTTCCTGTTGGAGGTTTTTCGGAGCGGCGGCCAATCATATGAGCTCAGCTCTGGGAAAGTTCTGGTAACTCGTCGCCGTTTAAGGGATTTCCCCGAGCTTTACTACCGAATCGTGACCATTTAACCTTTTGCTACAGGAACGACACAAATTAAATTCACACCGGTGAATATTTTCACGAGTTTTCTTTTCCGGTTCTTAATCCTCATCAGGACAGGAAGCGAATCGAAACACACTTAAGATTTATTGTTTTATTGATTTATTAACAAAACCATCTTTATTGGTAAAGAAATGTATTTGAATCCTTTCTCTTTAAAACACTAACTTTTCATCAGGAGCAGTAAATGGAGGTGTGGCCTCCGTCTGTCAGTCACTGTTTAGGAGGCATGACCTCTATTTCTGTCTGTAACAAGGAAGGAGGCGTGGCCTTTGAGTAATAGGCACTTTGATTAGAGGTGTGGCCTCTATCACTCATTATGTAGGAGGCGTGTCCTCTGTGTCAGTCACTGTGAAAGAGGCGTGGCCTCTTTATCTCTGTGTATTTGTCACTTTGAAAGAGGCGTGGCCTATAAGTAATAGGTACTTGGATTAGAGGCGTGGTCTCTATAAATCATTATGCAAGCGTGCCTTCCGTGTGCATAAGTCCCTACGAAGGAGGCGTGGCCTCTGTGCAGATCAGTAACGTTAACAGGGTGTGGTTACTCAGTGTGTTAGTATAAGTGGATTTGTTGGGGGACGGGGTCACTGTGTAAGGGGTGTGGCTTTCCACTCCCTTCTGTATTCTATTGTTTTTGTTTTGTTTTGTTTTTTTTAAATAAAAGCAAATCAAATCCTTAAGTTTGTGTGTTGAGTAGAGCTGAGTCAGGACGCTCCGTGTGTCGTCGTTAAACCCTTCTCGTTATTTCTCTGTCCGTTTTCTCCAGATTGGTTCCATGTTTATGTGACAGGAACCAGAAAGCGGGAACAAAGCTCGGCTCCGTCTCTGCCAGTCCCGAGCTGAAAAGTCTTTCATCAGATTTCCACAGAAACACCCATGACATCAAAATCCCTAACGAATGACAGTCTCAAGCGCTCTCTCTCTCTCTCTCTCTCTCTCTCTCTCTCCATGCATTTTACTGCCACTATGACACGGTCCATTTATGCACGAATGGCGTTGACGCTACGCAGGATCTCCTCTCATCCTGTTGGGCTGCGTTTCAAACGCTCGTCTTCCCTCCTTTTTTTTTCTTCCTCTCTCTAAGAAGCCGGACATACTTAATGTACATTACGTCCCTCATCCATCATGACATCAGGCCGATGAAGGACGCTTCGAGAAGGTGCAGGTGGAGATGGAGATGGAGGATCGAGCTCCATCAGGGCTGAATAAATAGACTTTAGGCATGCTAACTCTTCTGGTTTATTAGCGCGAGGTCCCCAGCGGGCGAGCGGTCAGGAGGAGAGGGGTGCCTCTCTGGGTTCTCCCTCTTTGAATTTTGGCGTGTTCTTTGTTTAAATGCGAGGACATGATTAAGTTGACAGCGCGTTTCTTTGTACTGGATTGCGCTCGCTTCCTTTTGCCAAGTGCTCATTAGCCATAACAATGGTTTTTGAGTCATTGCGTTTTTATTGTTTCCAATTTTTTTATGACTTTGAAAGTCCCTAAATCTCTGCCGGGTTTGGAATGAAGGGCATTCGCCAGAAACTCAGCCCAGCTCGGATCTCTGATCCTCAGCTCTCTGTGTGCTCTACTCTCTCTCTCTCTCTCTCTCTCTCTCTCTGTCTCTCCCTCGCTCCTGCTTTTCTTCCTGTCTTTTCCCTTAACGCACACTCAACCAGAATTTAACGGATGATGAGATGGAATGTCGTCTATTCCTTCGCTTAGCATTTGGTTTAATTCTACATTTACACTAGCAAGGAACATGTCACACGTCTCACCTCTTGTGGGTGTGGCTTGTTCAGCACTTTAAAAAAAATGTTCAAAATTTTTTAAAAATTCAGTCAAAATCAAAAACCCAGAACAGAACCTCAAGCCGTACAGATCAGTCTGATAAATACACTGTGATTATTTTTACTACAAGTTTAGCTAATCCAAATGCGTAGCAAATAAAATGTACTGTTATATTTATAATAGTGCCGTCAATCGATTAAAATAAGCGTGCAATGTTGGAATAAAGAAATCCATGACAAGCTGGTTATAGGAAACAGATTATGCTGTTCTATAATGCAGTGGAACCTCGGATTGAGAGTAATGCGGTTTACGAGTGTTTCGCAAGACGAGTAAAGATTTGTAATAAATTTTGACTTGAAAAACGAGCAAGTCTTTGTTTACGAGTGCAGAGTATCATGTATCACGCATGCGCTCTTGTTTTGACGCCGAGCGTCACGTGATCACAACTGCCAGTGATTTTTCTCTCTCTTGCGCTGCGGAATTTTATTAATTGTTTTATTTGTGTTTTATTTTAATTGATTAATTGTGGGTAATCGTTTCCACTGCTGGGTCTTAGTGCTCGTCTCTTACTGGTATAATCAACATCTCCCACTCTGTTTCAGCGTTTCACCTACGTGTGTGCACGCGCATAATTTGACACTGACACACACACACACACACACACACACACACACACACACACTCTCGCCGTTACACCACCCTCCCTAGCTTCACACACATACAGACACATACAGAAAACTCTGCTCTGTCGCGATTCTTTTCAAAGGTACGGTGCTGGTGCATTTGTTTTGTTTTTGTTTTTTACATTACAGCAGTGATTCCGTTAGTATGCGCTCATGCGAGTGTCATTAGAGAGATTTCTTTTTTTCTTACTGTGTAAGACGAGGTGAGGGAAGGGGCTAATTCTACACACACACACACATATACACACACAAATACATGACGCCTGCGCGCACAAATGGAAACACTTATCTGTGGGGATTTATTTGTACTTTTTTTTAAAGGTAAACAGCAGGTTAATTTGTTATATTTTTACTTTATATATTGTATTAATTATTTTTATGTATTTATTTTTTTGGGGGGATGTGGAACGAATAACTTGAGTTTTCATTATTTCTTATGGGAAAATTAGATTTGGTTTACGAGTGTTTTGGAATATGAACCCGCTTCCGGAACGAATTACGCTCGTAATCCAAGGTTCCAATGTATCTCAAACATTAACATCAAGTAACAATTAAATCAAAATCTCTCGAATGGGACCGGCACCACATGCAGTGGCTCAGTTGTACTGGGCGTGGCAACCCACTGACGGGCGGGGCTCGAACCTGGATCCTCAGATCTGAAAATCTACAACCGAGAACCTTAGCTGTCTGAGACACCACTCGCACATCTTTACGTTTAATGTATTCTTGTAAAAATAGTTCTTCTTGAAGGCAGGTCGAGCACACGCCCTTGGTTTTATCCAAATTTCCATCTAGAAGCTTTTTAAAATGAAACTTGCCGTTCAGCACTTGGTGACGTTTCCTCAGGCGTTAAATGTGCCGTTATCACACACAGCGGGGTAACCGTGCTTTGATTATGAGAAAGCATTAGGGTCATCTGATCAATTTGCGTAAAAAAAATAGAAACATGGTAAAGTTTCTAGATTAATCACATGCGTTAATATTGACAACCTTAATTTATAATAATAAATACGTGCTATATACAATTTTTTACAAATATCTTGCAAGCCCAAACAGCTCATATACCTATACTGTAGAATGAGAAAATTATATACAATGGCTGTTTAAGCCAAACCGTGTGAAAACTTGTGGTGAAATTTCTCATGAATGAAGCCGTAAAAACCAAATCCCCCCCAAACCCTTTCAAACCCTTAAAAACAAAAAAAAAAAACACCCCACCCCATCCTCCCTCCACCCCTGTCCCTTATGTCCATTTCAGGGAGTTTTTCTTCATGTTCTCCATAGCTAGCTAGCTGATTAGCACGGTAAAGTTTAGCCCCAGGAGGTCCTTTTTGAGCGAAAGAAACCGTTAGACCGTTAGATCATTATGCTCAATTTAACCCCATGTTTTCTTGGCTACTGAAGAGGATTATGGGATGTGAAGGCAGGATCAGAAAATGCACCAGATGAAGGATATAAACAGACGCGTTTCTGTACCCTGCTCGAGCGTTCGCTAATGGCTGTGTAAGTAAATGCTAGCTGAGGCTAGTACAAACACGCTGGATTTCTATCCTGGACCGGAGAACAATCCGAGTGAGGTGAAGCTGATTTCATCGCTTAGACCTGAGAGAAGTTCGGATCAAGAGCCCTGAGCCGAGCTGAGCAGCTGAAGCTGGTGGATTAGCGAGACGCCAAGCGCCAACACTTGCTTGCCGTGCCGCGATCATTATCATGAGGGCTGAGGGAGTAAAACCGTGTAACACGAGTAACAATGGTGTTATTGTGAACAAAGCAGGCAGCACTTTTAAGGAGTTGTTGCCCTCGTTCCCTTTGTTTCGTTGCGCTAAAGCTCGTGGATTAGCGAGACGCTAGGGCCAATTTGCTTTCCGTTTCCTAACGCTCGCTTTCCGTTTCTCAACCGCGGTTAAGAGGCTGAGGGGAATTAACACAGGTCTTGTAAAGCTAAGCTACATGCTGTTTGTATAAAATGTCCCGGGCTTGAGTGTTGAGAGCTGAATAGTAAAACGGAAGGGTTTAGGTTCTAATCCCAAAACCGCTGTTCAGCTATTAAGCAGCAGCAAAAAGATAAAAGGCTGTGGGTTCTGCCTCAGTCGTACCTCGACGGATAAACAAGAGAATAAATATAAACATCATAAAGGAGTGGAACAGAACGCGGCTCCAGAAGCCCAGGCCGCATTCCTCGCCACCGCCGACTTCTTTAATCAAACCGTGCCGTTCTTCTGCCGTATTTCTGCCATTCAATAAAATTTTTCTTAAAAAAGACGGAGACCTTGCGGCTTTTACTGCGCAGAGATCGCTGCCAGACGGCCCCCGGGCTCCTCAGTGAAAACAAAAGGAAAAATTAAATAGGTTCGGTAGAAGAGCGCTTAATAAGTGCGGGCCTGTTAAAAACGAGGCGCGGGTTCCCTGGCAGCGCTCGCCGCTTAAAGCCCCGAGATTATCCGGCCGCTGAGAGACGTAAAGTTGTGTTTTGTTAAATATCAGCGACGCTGGGAGCTTCGTTACGAGAGCGAGCGGCAGGAACAGAGCAGATCTGAAACACAGAAGATGTTACGGCACGCCGGCGCTTTCCTGATGAAAAGCCAAACAAACGCGATAATAAATATAAAGCTTCATTAAAGCTGCCTGAAGCGAACGAAACAAAAGCCTTCAGTGTTTATTCTTCCTCCGTTAATGCGTCTGGTGTCTGAACCACATCATCCACCTGCTTCTGTCTCTCTCTCTCTCTCTCTCTCTCTCTCTCTCTCTCTCTCTCTCTCTCTCTCTCAGAGCTTGTTTCTGTCTCCATCTCCACCTCGACCTATTTGTCTCTTTCTCCCTACACCCGTCTTCCTCTTCCTCTCGTTCTCTCTCTCTTCATACTCTGTTTATTTCTTCACTTGTGTCTCAGCACAGCACCAGGGTGACGTCGGGCCTGCGCGGTGCTCAGTCTGATAGAACAGAAGAAAGCAGAACGTGGTGGTGGTGATATTCTTTGCATTTTGCAAGTCTGCATTTTCACCTATGCAAAAAGTATTGGCACCCTCGGTTTCATCCAGATGGTTCCATGTCTTCAATACTGTACGTGTGCAGAACATAAGCATAAAGAGACGTGCTTGTTGTAGCGTCCTTAAAAGCCTTTTAAAAAGGAACTTCAAAGAGCATTAGTTTGTGAAGTTTAATTTATTTGCCCGAGCGGTCGGCTCCATCTACAGCCTCAAGCAAACACCTGTCACGTGATGGGAAACGCGCTCGGAGACTCGGTTATCTCAGAGACCATCTCTCTCTCTCTCTCTCTCTCTCTCTCTCTCTCTCCCCACACTAGCTGTATATCTCTCGCCCCCACGTCTATATTTGGACACCGTGATTTCCTTATGAATCAGAATAAAAGTGAGTGAAAACGATCGTATCTTTCCCGCTGCATTCAGGAAACCATCAGCCCAGGCACCAAATATGGCGCCGCTGCTCGTCTCCTTTACGACTCCACTCATCTCAACCTCTACAGTAGTTCTCTGTTTACAACCCGCCGTGCTCCCTCCATCCACATCCCTCCATCCCCTTTTCCCTCGTTCCCCTTCCCGCTCACTCTCGTAAAACTGCATGGTGCGGCAGCCCGGAGCACTCAGGCAGGCCTGTAAACCTCTCGCTCACCCCTCACCATCCCTCTCTCTCTCTCTCTCTCTCTCTCTCTCTCTCTCTCTCTCTCTCTCTCCTTTTATGTGCATACCACCAAACACACACTTCATTAGTGCAGTACTTAGCTCTGCAATTCATATTAACTCTCGCACACGACTGAAAAGGTCATGACGTCTTTCAGAGTGCATTATGGGTACAGAAAGTCACGGGGTTGTACGGTTAACACGTTATTGTTTCCATGGTAACAGCTCAGGCACTAATCCTCTAATCAGTGGTGGTGATGTTTTCTGTAACGTGTGTGGAAGGAGTCTCCAGTGCAAGCTGCTATAACGGGCAAACTTGTACTGCATGTTGGTTAATAAACAATAACCAGTACGCGACCCAACTCCAGACGGTGGCGCTCGGTCACCTCGTTAGTGGGCGTCTGACGGTTGCCATGGTTACACCTGGTAGCGCCTATCTTCCTAGTTTTTTGTAAAAAAAAAAAAGTCAAGTGTTTGTTTAGAGTTAACATGAATTATGGAACATTAACTGTTGACTTGGCGATATTACTTATGAATATTTGAAAATATATATTTAAAAAATGTATTTAAATATAATTTTTGCTAAAGTCGATACACAGGAGCGTCACCGCTCTCGACGAATCTAACGGCAATTCAAACTCATATTAAAACGTGTCGACTTCTTAAACATGGTCTGAGTTTTGGCAGTAAATCACCACACGAAACTCTTCCATACACCAAGCTGTTGTCTTTCATTTTATTGATAAATATTTTTATTTACACGCTTCTTTGTTTGATTTTCTGTAGAAGACTTTAACGTCTTTGACAAACGCCACGTCTGATTAGTGACACGGTGCATTTTAAAGCTTAAAAGAAAATGCGTTGTGTCCGAAGTGTGTTGATGTCGCCGATGATGCCGCTTCCGGCTCCTCACACTCCCTGTATAGCACACGACTATAATGCAGATTATATTATACACTCTGATGGGGGATGACTGATGGGGGCTCATTTGCATATTCTCATTATTAATTAATTCCATTAACATTTACCATCATTACTTACAGGACCAGCGCTGACGGTTAATAATTGTTAAGAGTAGTGACACTACACTACTACAGGAATCTCATCAGCGCTCCTGGAGTTCTGTTCGAGCCTCATAATTCACAATGACGAGACGGAGTTCAGTAGCAGCGCCCCCTGGTGGATCAGACGAATCGAATCAGGCTTCACATCGCCGTTGTAATGTAATGCACCGTTTCCTGGAGGACAGCCAGTCAAAATGATTCACCCCCCCCCCCTCCTCTCTCTCCCTCTCTCTCTCTCTCTCGCTCTCTCAGAGTTCAGTCTCTAGAGAGAACGAGGCAAGTGCTTAGAATGTCAAAAATCTGCAAGTGCCTCAGTGTGACCACTGAACAAACACAGAGAGAGAGAGAGAGACCGAGAGAGAGAGAGAGAGAGAGAGGGCACATGGGGTTGATACTCCTAAAAACAGAGTTAAAGGTTTTGAGCTTCTAGGTGGAACCCTTTCTGATGGGGAAACAGTGTGTTGTATGATACCTTTAATCATTACTGAATGTAAAGAACACCTCTCTCTCTCTCTCTCTCTCTCTCTCTCTCTCTCTCTACCCGTACCTGTCTCACTGACGCTGTACATCTGACTCTCTCACTCTGTCATTAAGTGAAAGAAAAGATGACATGTGGTTGAAAACAAAACGCAGTGTGCTGTTACGAGCTTCACATAGAGAGACAGAGAGAGAGAGACATAGACAGAGAGAGAGAGACAGAGAGAGACAGAGAGAGAGAGAGAGAGAGAGAGAGAGAGACATAGAGAGACATAGAGAGACAGAGAGAGACAGAGAGAGAGAGAGAGACATAGAGAGACAGAGAGAGAGAGACAGAGACAGAGATGTGCGGTTGATCAAAAATGCAAACAAAGACGCACGGGGAGAGAGAGACAGAGAGACATGTGGTTAAACGAGTAGCTCTATTAATCCTCTCCTCTCTTCTCCTCCCCCGGTTCTCAGTTTGGACACAAAATGTTTTGATACGAGCGGCTGTAAAGATATAAACGAGTGCACTCTGTCTTTCTCTAAAAACAAAACCATGACAGGATTTGAAGAGTGAGTAAGAGCGGGAATGAGATGTGGCCACATTAATATCAGCACACATTCCTCTTCTCCTTCTGTCTCTGGAGACGTCTGAGAAATGTTCAATATGACCAGCGGGAGCGAGCGAGAGAGAGAGAGACAGAGAGAGAGAGAGAGACAGAGAGAGAGACAGAGACAGAGAGATTAAAGCGGGTAAATGAGTATCCGTCTATTGGCTTACAGAAAAGTAACTTTATACAGAAAAAGAGGGATGAGTCCAAACAAGTCTCTCACACACACACACACACACACACACACACACGCACACACACACACACACACACACACACACACACATTTGGTCTTTTAAGAGCGCACCGTGTACAGAAACGTTAAATTCTGATGGACGACCCGCCGAGCGTCTCCTCACCTTCATGTTCGTTACAGACACGTCGACCTCCAACATAATTAGTTTGAGTTTTACTGAGCAACAGGTTCCATCAGGAGAACAAACATGCACGTTAATGTTCCCACCGTTTCAAATCTCCTCTACGCTTTCTCATCACGATGCGGCGCCACCGCGCCATGCCGACGCCCACCTCACCAATTTTCACCTTTTCGACCTGGAATTCCGCGAGAGGTTTCCCCTCAGCATACGAAGCGGACGAACCGCGTCGGACTGAACGCCGGCTAAGTTTCACGCGCGGAATCAGTTATTCCCTGAAACACTGTTGTAACATTTTGAATCGTACACCGTTGCAGAGACGTTACTTTTGCACCGTCATCCCTTCAGAACCTGCGGAACGTTCTAGTGCAGGAAGAAAAGTAAAAATGGACATAAATAACACATTTTAAACAGTAATTGTGAGAGAGAGGAAGAGAGCGAGTGAGCGAGCGACAGATAACGCTGAACTCGCGGTCGCGCGCGGGCTCCGTCTCTCGGACTGCGAAAGCTCCGCGTTTATCAGATCTGTCGATATTCTGGCGTCGGCGAGCGCGGCGAGTTTTACACGGTGAATTTTTGCTCTAATATGGAAGGCCGAGGAGGCGGCGAGCGTCTCGAGTCCCTAATCGGACCGACACGGTACGGGAGACGGGTTTCGTATTTGGACGTTAGATTAGATAGTCTAATCTAATCAAAACAAGACTTTTGCTCAGACCGTGCCAAAAGCGTCCATGCGGGAGAGAGACGGAGACTCGGAGCGACTCGGCGCGATGCCGAGTGCACGTCAGGCTCGCCGGGTTTATGGTCATTTCAGGTCCAAGAGGCGGAAATACCTTCTTTTTACAGTCTAGGTGGAGTCGGCTTGGTCAGATTTTACGGTACATCATGTTTATTTTACAATCAACATGAAAATTCCTGGCAGGATTTGATTAAATAACTCATTCAGTTTACGAAAACATGACCTTTACATTAGAGGTGATTTGTAATGTATATATATATAAGCTGTGTAACACACTGTACATTAAAACCACCTGCCTAATGTTGTTTAGCGCCCCCTTGTGCCTCCGAACAAGCCCTGACCGTCGAGGCCTGGACTCCACTGTGTGTGTGTGTGTGTGTGTGTGTGTGTGTGTGTGGCACCAAGCCGCCAGTATCAGATCCATTATGTCCTGTACGTTGAGGGTAGAGCCTCCATGGATCGGGTTCAGATCAGACTGAGATCTGGAGAATCTGGAGGCGGAGTCAACACCTGGCACCGGGTCGCCGGGTCACCGGTTCTTCTTACTCCTCGGATCACCTTTGGTACTATATGTCCAGACCACTGCAGACTGGGAACATCACACAAGAGCTGCAGTGCTGGAGTTGCTCTGACCCAGCCGTCTAGACGTCACAATGTGGACCTTCTCACAGTCACTCGGTTCCTTCATCTTGTCCATTTTCTTCTGCTTCCAGCACGTCAACTTCAGAAACTAAATGTTCACTTGGTGCCTAATGAATAAACCCCGCCCACTTCCAGGTGTCTTTGTAATGAGATAATCAGTGTGTTATTCAGTTCATCTGTCAGTGGGGGTAATGTCATGGCTGATTGGGGTGTGTGTGTGTGTGTGTGTGTGTGTGTGTGTGTGTGTGTGTGTGTTCAGTGTAGGTATAAAATTGAGCCGTTTTTAAAGATTCCAGTGCGGCGACTGAAGCCACCCGTCACACACACTTCCTGATAAACACCATCAGTGTGTCTTTAAATTAAATTAAAATTTTAATAATTATTTATTTTATTTTCTCATGCAAGGACCATGTTGGGAGGCGTGAGGAATGAGGTGTGTGTGTGTGTGTGTGTGTGCGTGTGATGATGATGTTCAGCGTGATTGATGATGCAGCGCGGCGGTGAGTCACTGTACTGAACACGAGTGCGTGAAGCGACTGACTGAGGTGTTTAAAGCTCAGGAGACGTGATGGAAAATCTCATATTCATCATGTCAATTTTATTATTATTATTATTATTATAGAATTTCATAACTGAACTGCAGGGAAGACTGTAGCAGAACAATGCAGAACATTTGTATATACAGCATTTAATATTTAAAATATATATATATATATATATATATATATATATACACATTTCAGTTCTTGTGATTTATTTAATGGATAATTAATAATGAATAATATAAAATGTAATTATATAGTGAGAATCTATTTCAAATAATAATAATAATAATAACAGCACATTTAGTTTACAGCACTTGTATTTTATTTAATTAGGAATTATATAGATAGATGAACAATTATATAGATAAACAGACAGCACAAATGTATTTTAAAGGAATTATTATTATTATTATTATTATTATGTTTATATATATTTTTATCACCTAATTGTTGTATATAAAATGTCTTTCCATGTAGACTTACAATTTGTGTGTCTGTGGATGTGTGTGATTGAACACATATGTGTGAAAATATGAGTGTGTGTGTGCATGTGTATCTGTGTGTGTGTGTGTGTGTGTGTGTGTGTGTGTGTGTGTGTGTGTGTGTGTGTGTGATCATGTGCCAAACACAGCAGTAACGAAGGAAGCTCGACCGAAGTGTCTTCTCTCCAGCCGGGCTGCTCTGTGTGTGAGTGAATGAGTGAGTGTGTGTGTGTGTGTGTGTGTGTGTGTGTGTGTGTGTGTGTGTGTGTGTGTGTGTGTGTTTTTCATGCTGTCCCCTCGCCCAGTCGAGCTCTCTGAATGGGGTGTGTAATGCAGACCGCAGCCAGTGGGGTCTCGGGTCACTGCTGGGACACAGCACAGTGTAAGTGTGTGTGTGTGTGTGAGAGAGAGACACACACACACATGCACAAAGCATTCCAGTGAAATGATACGCAAAAATCCCAGGTATGAGCCGCGCTCTCTGTATCGGCGGAACAGGAAGTGATTTTATTTCACCGCTTATGAAAGACGATGTGACCCGCGCGGCGACTCGAAACTCGCGGACGGCAGTTTGCTCGGGGGTTCGCAACCGCTCGCTCTGATGCCTCATCGTTACCATGGCAACACCTGCGTTTTATAAAACGATTCGGACATAATCGTACGTTTAACGGAAGGAGTCTCCAGCGCCAGTGTTTCAAAAGTGATGCTGGAACAGGACACGGGGTCGATGCTTTGTGTCGTTTATGGGTGAAAAAAAAAAGAGGAAAATAAAAAAAAAACTTCCCAGAATTCTGTTCATCAGTCAAGAGCAAACTGATTTACACGCTGCTTAGAGCGACTTCGGCCTCCTTTACACTGCGAAACTATAAAACATCATCATGTAAACACGTCAAAAAAACCCTTCCAGTTGTTTGTTTCGCGCTGAACAGAACCCCGGCCTCGGTACCGGACCCGGACCTTCACTCTCCCCCTCTGTTTGGACGCCCTGACTCGGCCCGGCCGCTACCGGAGCGAGGGACTGAGGAGGAGGAGGAGGAGGAGGAGGAGGAGGAGCAGTGAAGATGATGAACCTGATACCCCTCCGAGGCGTCGGGCCTGTTTGTTTTTCGTTGTCTCCGAGTCCTTCCGAGCCGCGGGGAGCAGCTTTGCGCCTAACAAGTGTCCGTTGTTCTTCCGCCGGATGGAGGGATGGACGGAGGTGGAGGTGGAGAGATAACAAAGCTCGCCTCAGACGGAGCGATACTGCTGGGAAAACTGGGAACGAGAGAGAGAGAGAGCGGTGGTGGCGGGGTGGGATGTTGGTTTTAGATTTTTGTGTACGTATATTTATACTTAAATACATTCGATTATTAACTTAATATTACAGTATGATTCCTCTCGGCACCGGCTGCTTTAAAACCCAAACTGAAAGCGGCTTCCTTCCCTTCTAGCTGCGCTCTTTGCTAACGTTCTTGGGACTCGCGGTGCTACAGCACGTCTTCACTAAATCTTGCACACTGTTCCGAGGACCCGGTGGACCAGTGGCAAGGGTTCTGCGCTCGCACCGGCGTGACCCGGGTTCTAGTCTGGCTCTGGGTTCAGGTGCTACTGGTTTTTAAATTATTATTATTATTTTTTTTAGAAAATCCATCTACTGTATGTGAAGCAGAGTTCTTCAAAGGAACTTTCTGTAATCTAACATGTCAGGAGTTTACTGTGTGTGTGTGTGTGTGTGTGTGTGTGTGTGTGTGTGTGTGTGTGTGTGTGTGTGTAATGAGAAACACGGATGGATCATGATGAGTCTAAAGCCCTGATGAAACAGAACCTTAAGGGAGCGAGTTTAATTGGGAAACGTCGTGGGTGGAAACATTTGCATCCAGTTTGTTCTCTGTGTGTGTGTGTGTGTGTGTGTGTGTGTGTGTGTGTGTGCGTGTGCGTGTGTACATATATACAATGTAATGAATGGAAAGTGTGTTCCTCGTGTTCCTGTTCTGCCTCGGGCTCCAGAGTTTTTGACACACCCACGTCGACCTCCTCACCTCTCCTCGCCCTCGGCCCCGCGTCTGAGATGTTCCGTTACTTCATCGGGTTGGGAGAAGGTCGTTAGGAGAGCGTTAACGATGCAACACAGCTTAACGAGAGAGAGAGAGAGAGAGAGAGAGAGAGAGAATGTATATAACGTGTAGAATCACGTGGAGACGCACCTGTGCTTGTTCTAGCCACACCCGGTTATGATAAATATATACACTAATAACAGTATGTAAGTGTCTGCGCGCACACACACACACACACACACACAGGTAATTACCTTACCTTAGGTAATTATATTGATTTTTTATTGTTTAAGAAGCAATAAATTTACAGTGATCTGTGTGTGTGTGTGTGTGTGTGTGTAAGAGCAGCTGATATAAAGGAGTTGATTAAGCAAACACACCATCAGAAGGAAGCATGAGAAATGTTCATCAAGGCTATGAATCAACATCATCATAATGTTTACATTCATACTAAAGCTCTGAGGAACATCAAAGGACGAAAACGTGCAACAATGTTTCATCTTAATGTCAATTTTGGTTCAATTTAACGACATCATTAAAGCTCAGGTACTCTTCTATATGGAAGATTGAATCAGGCGAAAAGGTATTAGAACAGTGTTCCTGGTGTTCAGACTCGGGTTACACACACACACACACACACACACACGCACATTTAATCTTGTAAAAAGTGTAACATAAAAGCCAAGGGAAAAAACAACCGACATTAACAGGCCGATATATGAGAGAGAGATGATGCTGGCGATGTACCGGGCGTCTGGTGTGTCGCTAATCTGTTAGCATGTGTCCAGCAGCGCTAACTGTAACGATCACGTTAATTAATTACGTCGTCCAGACTCGTTATCCAGCATCCACATGCAGTGGAGCTACACACACTCCGGCGCTGAGGCTTATGTGTTAAACTCCACAGCTTTTTCAAGTTACTGCACTATGCAAAAGTCTTGACACCCCCCCTCCCCCTCAATTCTTCATATTAAACTACATTGATGTAAATTAAATGAATGAGTGGTGACTCAGAGGGTTAAGGCACAGAGTTACCGACCGGAAGATCGGCCGTTCAATCCCCAACTCCACCAGGTTGCCACTGTGGGGCCCTTGAGCGAGGCCCTTAACCCTGTCTGCTCCAGGGCCGCTGTATCATGGCTGAGCATGATCTATCGCCAAATCACGGGCATCTGTGAGCTCACGCAAGCGGAGGGAGCGGATGGCGCTGTGCAGATGCGGTTGGTGGCGTCTCGTGGCTCGGAAACTCGACAGTCTTCATCCCTCATTGACTGGTAGCTGTAGCCTTGATATGGAAGCCCCCTAGTGGCGGGTGGGAGTTGGATACAACTAAATTAGGGAGAAAAAATTGGGGGAAAAATCTAAAAAAACAAACAAACAAAACAAGACAGACTGGCTATTCGGAAGAATAAAATGAAAAAGAAGGGGGGTGTCCAGACTTTTGCACAGTACTGTATAGATGAGGTTGTGAAACTGTAATCTATGTGTGATTGAACAGGGACATATTTAATTATTTCAATTCAGAAATTCTATTTAAGAAGTTTAGAAGTTTAATTGTTTTTCATACTGCGGTTCCATCATCGTGTCAGAAGGGGGCGCTAGAATTGGCGCCTTTACTTATGCATGAACAAGACGCTTAAGCTCAACGCGTAACTTAGTTGGTTTTGTATGACCTCCGCCCCCTCATACACAGACATGTAACACGCGTCGTTATGGTCGCCGTGCACGAATCGCACGAGTCCTCATTCTGAACTTAAATCAAAATTAAACGCACCCTTCTCTCTCTATCTTGTTTCTTCTTCGTTTTTTACGCAGACTATAACGTCAACGCTACTGATAGCAATGTGTAAGACAGGAAGTAGATAAAGGTGATTGAATCTAATTTTGTTCATGGCAAATCCACACAAACTCACACACACACACACACACACACACACACACACACACACACACACATCTTTTTTTAGCTCACTGCTGACTTGTTTCTGCAACATCTTCCATGAGGAAATGGGAACCAGTCGCCTTCGGTTCAAGGGAGCAAGTACACATATGGTTCTCTCTCGCTCACACACATCTCACTCGCATACCACACACATGCACTCACACACACACACACACACGGACACTATAGCACAAGGGGGAAAGGAAAAAAGGAACACACACAAACATGAAACGCGCTGGACGGA
The DNA here is from genome assembly GCA_030347435.1 of Clarias fuscus. NCBI lineage: Eukaryota > Metazoa > Chordata > Actinopteri > Siluriformes > Clariidae > Clarias > Clarias fuscus. Next base: position 38,868,347 of record CM059211.1, read on the forward strand.
AACGCGCTCAAACACTCCGGTCGTGTACCGATAATCATAAACACACACGTACAAACACTGCAGGAACCTCTGGGGTTCGTAAACACCACTCGAAAGAACACACACACACACACACACACACACACACACACACACACACACACACACACACAGTCATATACACAAGAGCAGGACTCTTGCTCTTTTTTTATGCCACATGCACTGGCACGCCATCTGCTCCAATGTGGTCCCTGTTAGTGCCGAGGCATGGGGCCTGTTTACGTTAAGGCCTGATTGTTCGAACCCGGCCCTTTCTTTCTCCTTTTTTTTTTTTTTCCCTGCCGTATTTATGTTCTTTCAAATATACCTCATAAATGTGAAGTATCTGCTGTGTGAGCTTTGGACGGAGCACAAGGCAAACGGACGAGCAGCCGAAATATCAAAGCGCTCGTCCCCGAGCTCTGGTTTCAGGACCTGGGCTCGGGGAGAAAGACGATATGGCTGTCCTTCCATTTGCCTGTTTTTTATCTCCGTATTAGGACGGCGCTCACCTGCGTGTGACTGGAATGTCGAGTCTCAGAGGACAGTGTGTGTGTCTGTGTGTATGAAAACACAGTAGACAGAGGACGTCCACAGTGAAACCTTCTCCTGCTCTTTGCTCTGATGCGATAACCCCTTAAGACTTGACACGCTGGTCTGTCTTTGACGTTTTTTTTTTTTTTTTTTAGTTGTTATTATGGTCCTGAGTTTGGTGCTACTGCAATCGATGCCAGAGCTTTGTGTGTGTGTGTGTGTGTGAGTGTGTGTGTGAGAAATCTTTGAACAAAGTGTTCAAATGCTACACAAGCACAATGCAGAAAATTATAATAAAACAAAAAATCAAAGTTTGTAGTCACCATCGTCGAGGTTCATGAATTACTCGCTGTTCCACAGGTGCGTTGTGTCTCTTCTGACCTCTGCACCACACCACTGAGACCATCTATAGGCGACACGCGAAATTCACAGGGGTTACCTTCTGAGAGTTCCCACAAATGGTGAAAAACCGCCAATTTTTGATGTGGTCTAAAAAAATGCCTATTTTTATCGTTTAAATCCTAAATATGCTTCCAAGACACTTTGATTTCATTTCTTTTCTTTGGTGTGAGAACTGTACAGTAATAATTCACCGTACCAACCTGTGTTTTCCGTTACGGTTGCTTTGTGTTCTCTCTACAGGACTGAAAAATGTATACAGTGTTATATTTTATATGGAAATTTAGCTGAATTCATGTTCATATTTATCTTATAAAGTTAATAAATTACATTGGTATTAAAAGTATAATGTGTTCAACACATGAAAAATTATATGTTGTCACCAAAAAAAGCCATTATTAGTTAGATTCTGATATGTATAGATTTTTTTATATAGATCATAAACTCTATACACAGTATCTCTATATACACTGTACACATCTCTTGCGCAATAAAACCTGCTTATATTTCTCATACAAGTTAGCTTTTCTATGCTAACAGTGTAATTTTACTCTACAGCTACTGCACATGTTCACTGTCCACAGCCTTGTTCTATAATATTTACTGTATAAATATATTAATCTACTTTAACCCACACCTTATGAGCTGCAGAATGCCAATATTTGCACTGATGTGTACACACTACTGTTTGCACTTCTGGTAGATTCCAAACTGCATTTTGTTGCTGAGTAACTGCATGTGCAGTGACAATAATTCAGTTCAGTTCAATTCAGTTTTATTTGTATAGCGCGTTTAACAATTCACATTGTCACAAAGCAGCTTCACACAATCGAAAGAATCATTTTAAGCTTATATGGAATGTGAATGTGTATGAATCAAAATGGTCAGATGGTCCCTGATGAACGAGCCGATGGCGACGGTGCTGAGGGAAAAACTCCCTGAGATGGTGATAGGAAGAAACCTTGAGAGGAACCAGACTCAACAGGGAACCCATCCTCATTTCGGTGAGTATGGATACCGTGGAACCGTCCTCAGTCACCACACGTATCTCAAGTAGACCACACTACTTGCTGCTACTAATGGAGCACTCATGAGAAGCCTTAATACACTACAATGCTAAACAGTTCATGCTAGGAGACCCTACACTGCGTACAGAGAGGTTTAAAACAGGTGTGCTTACCAGGTCCTGAACCAGTGATCAAAAACACCGGGGTCTGGAGGATGTGAGGAATCGGAGCAGGTCTTGAGCTTTCCTACTGACATTTGTAGACAGTGTGTGGCGGTGCAGCATGACTTTGGAGCGGTGTGTAACGGAATTATAGGTGACTGCATCGCAACTGTACTACCGATTCATAAAGCATGTGACATCACAGAGTCAAATGCCCAAGAGCTGTCGAGAGTTTCTGAAATTAGAACTGTTTCCAGTCTGGCGTCAGATCTGTGTGCACTCTAGCATAAGGTTTGGGAACTGGCCTAAAGAGAAAAACAAACAAACAAAAATAACATTATTGTAATCGTGTAGTTGAAAACAGTTCACCCACTCATGAGTGAGTAGATAGATTGTGTTTGATACCTAGCGGTATTCTTAAAAAAAAATTTTTTTTTTAAATAGACAGAGCTGCAAACAGAACCTTGAGGAACACCTTAAACTTTTTGTAAGTTAAAAAATACTTTTTTTTTGTTGCTAAAATGCTAACTAGCTGTAAGTAAAAGATTCCAATCAGCTGATTAGTTAAGTTAGAGACCTTAAGAAACCTCAATTCTGTCTTGTGTGGAACAAAATGTTTTTAAAACGTATAATTACTTAAAATTAGCCTTCAGCTGTGACAGGAGCTGGCTGGTGGCGAAACTCGAGGTGCAGTTTTAAAAAGCATTCTGCGTAAGTCATGTCCTCGCGAGGTTTCTAGAGATCTTTTAATGAGCATCTTTTGGCGCGTGACTGCACCTTGACGCCCCTGATGGTGACCATGGGAGCGTTCTATTACAGCGCAAGAGACTAAAAGCATATTTCTGGGTTGCGTAACAAACGAGGACTTGATGAATAAGATCCCAGAAGTTGTGTAATTGTGTAATGAACATTTTGGATGCAAGTTAGATCGCGGCGTCCCGAATCCTACGGTGATGTTAATCCCTTGGGTCGCCCCGAAACCTCCCTGGAAGATGGAGGAGATTGTTGTGAGGCGAAGTGAACGAGAAAGCGTTAGAGAGTGTTTAAATTAGCGAGGTAAGTGAGGAGGACGCTTCGGGAATGTGTAACGAGTGTGGGTTGGATTACAGCTGCTCCTGATCCTCACATGAGCTCTGGGGTCAGCGGCTTGGTTAAGGTTAAAAGAGAAACTGAACGAGGGAGCGTCAAAAACACACTCAGCAGTAACTGACGAGGAATTTCAGGATCTGTGCGAGGTTCTCACTCTTCTCCTGCCACGTGTTCAGCTCGGTGGTGTGTGTGTGTGTGTGTGTGTGTGGGGCGAGACGCCAGGGTTTATCTGCAGCCGGGTTGTTCTGAGGATAAACCCCACGCTGGACTGTCTGTTCTTCATCTCTCCTGATGTCAGCAGCTCCGCAAACGACCTCCAGAATCAGCTTAATGCAGCGGACGCTCCAGTTGCTTCCAGGGAGAGGGGAGTGTATGTGCTGATAAAACTCAGCTACTACTGTCCTGTCTCTCTCTCTCTCTCTGTCTCTCTCTCTCTCTCTCTCTCTCTCTCTCTCTCTCTATCAGTCTAGGAAGGCAGGAACACACTCGGAATCAACAGCTCACTCTGGTTTTCCTTTGCATCATTCCCTCTGCTGCGTCTAGACTGGACCGACCGACCGACCGACCTTATCAGCAGACTGTTAGTGTGTATGACAACTATAGACACACATTACATACACACTGTACACACACTATACAAACTGTACACACACTATATACACACTGTACACACACTATCTACACACTGAACACACACTATACACATTATACACCCTGTACACACACTATACACACTGTACACGTACACACACTATACACACTGTACACACACTATATACACACTGTACACACACTATACAAACTGTACATACACTATCTACACACTGAACACACACTATACACATTATACACACTGTACACACACTGTACACACACTATATACACACTGAACACACACTATACACATTATACACACTGTACACACACTGTACACACACTATATACACACTAAACATACACTATACACATTATACACCCTGTACACACACTATACACACTGTACACACACTATACACATTATACCAACGGTACACACACTATACACACTGTACACACACTATACAAACTGTACACACACTATCTACACACTGAACACACACTATACACATTATACACACGGTACACACACTATACAGACTGTACACACACTGTACACAATATACACATTATACACATTGTACACACACTATACACACTGTATACACACTATACACATTATACACACTGTACACACACTATACACATTATACCCACGGTACACACACTATACACACTGTACACACACTATATACACACTGTACACACACTATACAAACTGTACACACACTATCTACACACTGTACACAATATACACATTATACACACGGTACACACACTATACACACTGTATACACACTATACACACTATACACACTATACACATTATACACACTGTACACACACTGTACACACACTATACAAACTGTACACACACTATCTACACACTGAACACACACTATACACACTGTACACACACTATACAAACTGTACACACACTATCTACACACTGAACACACACTATACACATTATACACACGGTACACATTATACAGACTGTACACACACTGTACACACACTATACACACTGTATACACACTATACACATTATACACACGGTACACACACTATACACACTGTACACACACTATACACATTATACAAATTGTAAACACACTATACAAACTGTACACACACTATACACATTATACACACGGTACACACACTATATACACACTGAACACACGCTATACACATTATACACACTGAACACACACTATACAAACTGTACACACACTATACACATTATACACACGGTACACACACTATACACACTGTACACACACTATACACATTATACACACTGTACACACACTATACACACTGTACACACACTATACACATTATACATACTGTACACACACTATATACACACTGTACACACACTATATACACACTGTACACACACTATACACATTATACACACTATACACACTGTACACACACTATACACATTATACACACTGTACACACACGATATATACACTGTACACACACTATATAAACATTGAACACACTGTACACACACTATACACACTGTACACACACTATACACATTATACACACTGTACACACACTATACACACTGTACACACACTATACACATTATACACACTGTACACACACTATACACACTGAACACACACTATACACATTATACACACTGTACACAGACTATACACACTGTACACACACTATACACATTATACACACTGAACACACACTATTAACACACTGAACACACACTATATACACTGTACACACACTATACACACACTGTACACACACTATGCATACACACTGTACTCACACTATACAAACTGTACACACACTGTACACACACTATTAACACACTGAATACACACTATATACACTGTACACACACTATACACACACTGTACACACACTGTACACACACTATGCGTACACACTGTACACACACTATACACACACTGTACACTCCACACACTATACACACTGCACACAGTATACACACTAGTTTAGAACACTATGCAGTATATGCATGTTGTATACACACTATACACAAAATGTACACACCACACACCCACAGACACACTGTACACACACTGTACATACAGTATTATCCATGACTATAAACACACAGTACTGACACTATACACACTGTGCACACACTGTAAACACTATACACCCAATAAACATGTTATACACACCTATAAAAACTAAGTCTAAGAAAAGACTATTTTACTTTTCTTGTATTAGTAAAGTCACTGAGAGTGTATGTAGCACAGATATACAGGTAAATGCAAAATATGGGGCGCCATTAGTTTTGTCCAGATTGAACAGCTGCTCATAGCTGTCCAAATTTCTGAATTAGTTTTGGAGTCGCTTCCTTTCGAGTCATTAACATAAAATAAATATCTGAGCGGAGTGTGTGGGTGTGAGACGAGTGGCGCAGTAACTCTTTGGCCGATCAGTCGGGGTTCACAAGGTTTTAAACGAAATTGAACACAAACTCATGAACTGAACTTTAATTTTTTATGTTTTTTTTTTAAAGGAATAACCGAATGTTCTTGCGTAACGAGCTGTTGATGAATAAACGTCTTCGTCTCCATGGTGATAAACGAGGCCTGACGCTGGACACGGGATTGCGCTCGGACACCAGGTTCTGTGAACGCCGCATACGTACGCATTAACGAAGAGCCGTTTGTGTGTGGTCTGATCGAGTGCAGCTGTGGTGAGAGTGTGAAGGAAGAAGTGTTAGAAAAAGAAAAGAGAAGAATAGTGTTAATTACTTCAGCAATAATAACGAGGAACTAAACATCAGAAAGAACAATGATTTGACTTCTTGACTTTTCTTGTTGCTCAGGATTTGATCTCGGATGTTTGAGAGAACGGGAAGCAAGACAGGGGGTCTCCACACACACACACACACACACACACACACACACACACACACACACACGCAGTAACCCCTGTGCGCTGAGTCGTTATTGAAGCGCACCCTTCTGATTTCTGTTCCTCGGTAACGGGCTGCGCAGAACAAAGGAAATGACAGGCAATAAATGCAAACATCCATAATAAGGACCTGCGCTGCCTTTTCTCTCCCAGAAAACAGAGCGGGGGAATGCGCCTCTTCACTTTTTTCCATCCGTATCTAGTTGGAAATTGGAGCGCGCTGCAGGAAGGACAGACCCTCCATCATGTTTAATAGATGGGAACAGACGATGCGGCTTTAGAGCTTCCTTTGGCTGAGCTCGAACATAAAGCAATGCAGATGTGGAGCGAAAGAGGAGGGAGGGGGAAAAAAAAACGAGAGAAAGAAATACGAGCGAGTTATCTGTATTATTTCCCTCTGTGGCTCTGGGTTTAAAGCCGTAGCTCCGGAGTGCAGCTTGTGAGTAGAAATGTGTGTGTCGTTGGACCTCTGGCGACATGTCGGCGTGTTTTGAACTGCGAACCTCGTACTGATCGGAGAAGCGGTTCTACATTCAAACTCATTTTCTAAAAAGTGTCTCCTGCTGCCATCCTGACCTTTTCTTACATTTGTAATTACCCTAAATGTTGTGCGGCATCACTGAAAGAACATTCCTCTACTTTTAATGCATTATAGCAGCGATAAACACTGACTGAGTCTCTCTGACACTGGAGACTCCTTTCATACTCAAACCTTCACCAGCCTTTATGTCTTGCTATGGATCCTGTCGCTATGGAAACTATAACGTATCAGAGCGGGTGTGTTACTATAAACCTGCCAGAGCTGCTGTTATAGAGAATCCTGCTTTCCATCTTCAAAGTGATGACGCGTCATGACAAATAGTAACATAGTATTACATAGCAGAATACATTTAATTTAGCGCGTTTCTTTATCAAGTCAGTTCTTTCGCTTTAAAACTGTGAGCGTATTGACGGAATTTAATCGCTAAACCGCCAACGGCGCTTTCATGTGTTATTAATCCGTTTTCTGTATACATCTATAGCGCTGACTGCTCGGCGAACGATCTGTTCAAGCGCTACGCCGAGGAAAGCACTTCACAGCCATTAGGTTCTCATCGGCCCAGAAATGGTTTCTAAACAGCTTAATAAACTCCGCCGCTCGCTCTTGAAGCCCGAGCAGCGTTCCATCCGACGTTAATGTCGAGCTCAAGAAACATTTCAAAGCGACCGGCGGCTTTGTTTGTCGGGCCGGTCATACATCAGGGCCCGGGGAATGTTTACCCTGCCACTGAAACTCAAACAGAATGTGTTAAACACTTAGTGACCACCCACGCGCTCAGTGCCTCACGCCGCTTCTGCCTTCAGCCACGCAATTAACGCGCAAGCCGGGGCTTTTAAGACTTTAAACAAGGTTGCGAAAGAAAATAATGATGACATCGAGTGCAGCTTGAGAGGTTTCAGGCTTCGGGGTAGCCGGCTCTGCGTCGCTAATCATTCATCCTTTAGCCAGAAGAGAGGCAGAAGGAGCAGCTGTGGAGGCAAACACACGGCTATCAGCACATCTTTGATCCTTCAGAGGCTGCTTTTTCTTTCTTTCTTTCTTTTTTTTTTTTCCTCGAGCACCGCTGTCCCTGACCTCACCCTGCCCAAAGAGTAATGAGCAAAAAAATCGAACATCGCCAAAGAACAGCGTTTCCCAGCGCACCGGGCGGCTCGAGGGACTCCACTCACTGCTGGAGAAGCGATCAGCTCGGCGGACAAAGTTATTAATAATGACATTAATAATTGCGCAGACCTGGTACAAGCATTACACCGACAGGGGGAGGGGGGTAATGGAAATCCCGGATTTTGAGAAATGGAGGTAGCGACTTCGCCAAAAAGTGGTGTGTGGTACACTAAAAAGGACACGCGTTCAGGTTCTAAGGTTTCCTCCAAGAGAAAGTGGAACCTGCCCAAGCTGCAGTGGCACCGCCGGTAATAACGCAGCATCCTTTTTTTCGGAAATGAGTCTACCATACTGCCAGTCCGGCGCTCGCCATACGCAGGTACCGGTAATCATGTGGTGAAGTGGCCGAAACCCTAAGGTCAAGCCACTTCGAGCGGACAAGACAGAAAGTCGGGTCGGGTTCTGCTCGGAGAACCTCAGGGGTCCTCCGGTGGAACCTGGGAGTTGTCACTGTTACGGGGGTGTGATGAGGCGCCGTGCTCAGGGTGATCTATTTTTCAGTTCCCCTTGGCAGTACAGCGCCACGTCGATCATGACGTTAATCACGACCTAAACCAAAGCGCTGTCGAGTTCTGGATCGCGGCCGATCAGGAGGAACAATTTGATAAGTTTTCTATAACGGCAGAGAGAAAGAAAACCAGTCTGACTGTGGTGTGGCTGCAAATCATAGGTTTGTATTAACTACAAACCTCAAGCTAAATTGATAAAACACTGAAACTGTGCGCAATTATCACCAAAGCTGCTGCGAGATCTCGGGGAAGATTTTGTCAAATTCGGCAGAAAGGGTTTTTAACAACTTGTTTGTGTAACAAGGAAATTGAGCATGTTTAATTTATTAAAACAGCACTGGACATTAAGGGGGAAAAAATCACCCTAAACATGAAATAAATAATAATTTCTGCAGCGTAACCGGTTAAAGCCGGAGTGTTAATCAGGAAAATGTGCGGGATTAACTCTCGTAGCTTCACGTGTGAAACATGGACCCGAACATCGCTCTCGTTTTTTTCTGCTTCCAGTAAACTCCGCTCTACTGAATAAAGATAAAGCCGAGGCCAAAGAGTCCAACGCTTTCACATGAATCAGATCCAGCAGAAGAAAATTCAAATCAAAGCCCAACCCTATTCAGCCCTGGTTCATCTCAGGCAAGAGAACAACATGAGGATCTGATCCAGCGTCTCTGCTGGGGATTTCGCTCGTCCATCTCCGTTCACTCAGAGTTGCTAATCTGTCTCCGGGGAGCCATAGATGAGCAGAGGAGGGAAGCGGAGCAGCACCAACCAAAATAAACACACGCCGTGACAGGGAACGGGTTAGCCGTAGCATCGCACGGACAGAGAGCTCGCAGGGAAAAAGTAAAGAAAGTAAAAAGGAGGGGGAAAAAAATAGGTGTCCTTTTTCGGGACCCGTGTCACTGCGCGGGCTAATGAAGTCGTCGTTAGCGTTGAGGGAGCTAGCGGAGACGGCGTTTCCCACACCGCTTAGCAAACTATCGGTTTGACCTTCGCTTCCTCCTGAGTTTTTTGATTCATCGTTAGGAGCTTCCTCGAGCCGCTCGGAGTCCTAAGTGCTTTTCCCGATGCAGACCGCTAAAGACATTTTCGTTCTCACAGAAAAAAGGGACGATTATTCTCCGCGTTATGACGTGGGACGGGTAAAGGAGTGGGTTTAACGGCGTGCGCTCGGTTTAAACCGCAGGAGCTATGAAGTCACCTAGGAACGCAGGACAGGAAGAGACGACTGGTTTATCAGGAATGAATAAACCGCCGGCTCTGCGAGGAGAATCCTGGATTCTGATTGGTCGGTCTGAAGGTGTCACTGTAATGGAAAATATTGTATACATGTATAGAGTAAGAAAAACTCTAACCGCTGTCAAGTTGCTGTACTGAAACACGGGTTTTGATTTAACTTACCAATGTCAGGAATGGACGGGGCCTAAGTGGGCAGTGTGGTACGAAACGAGGAAAAATACGAAAAGATTTCCAAGATGGCCGGCGTCATGCCGGCGTTATCCTGAATCATAAAAGCTTGTGCACACTTACATTTTAATAGTGTAGGGGAACAAAAACTCGGTGGAAGGATTCAGTCCAAAAAATTTCCTTCCCGCCGTTTCTGAATACGACCGCGATGTCTAACCACATGTACACAAACTACCTTCATCTTCACTCACGTCCTGTGAAACAGCTTCTGGATCCTATCGGTTGTAATATTCGGTCCCTCCACCCACCTTTAACACTTTGCACATTCTTTCTAAAACATCTGTTGTAACTCAGATATATTACTTCTTTTTCTCTCTCACACACAAACACACACACACACACACACACACACACACACACACACACACACATGCACACATGCTGCCTTATCCAGATTAGATCTGAAGGCCCAAAAAGCCTTTGTTGTGTTGGTTTTTCCCTCACGTGGATTTTTGCCTTGTTTTGACCTGCTTTCTGTATTTCCTGGACGAACTGCAACCTGAGATATGTTTAAAAATAAAATCAATGTGTGTGTTTTTTCCTTCAAAAACTATGGGGATGGGGGGGGATGGGGGGGGGTGCAAACCTTTGGCCTCAGCTACCTTTTTGATGGAATCTGCTTCTTTTGGTCTGACGCTTTCTGGTTGCTCTCAGTCACGGCTACGCGGTCACACAGCCGAGTGGACGAGGGAGGAGAACATCGCGATGGATGCTGCATGTCCGCGTGCTTCGTGTCACATCGTCTTTATTAAGTTCTCTGGCTTCGTCTGAAACACTCCTGTCTTTACAGGCCTGCTATTTTTAATCGTTCTTGTTGCACATTAGCTGGCTCGCATGCTCTTTATCGTGACCTTAAGTCGCATCTGGCTTTCTGGCCTTCGCCAGAGCGGTTCGGGTTTTTATGGACTCCTCCGGCGTGCGGTTGTACAGATGAGGTACGCCGCTCGGAGAGTAACCACCTATAATGTTTCCCTGGAGTGCACTCTTTTAAAACACACTCGCATAAACCTGAGAGCAGCTCATGAGCCGTGCGTCCCCACATTTCTCTCCACGAGCGCTGAGGGAGGATCCTCGCCGATGATTTGGGTGTTTCTGCGTTTTTCTTGGCCGTGCCGCCGCTGCGTTTACGCCGCCCGGACGACGCGCGAGTGTGCGAAAGGCTCCGTGCGAGAAACGGAGAGATTCGCAGGTTATGGGAAATGATGCATGGGTCATTAGGACCGACTCCAGGCTCCGTCCCTCCCTGCTGATGCATTACGGAGTGATTAGTGAGAGAATCCGTCTTTTGCGCGGACAATCCGATAAAACCGGTTCATCACGCGCGGCCGCATGCTTGATGTCCGTACAGCAGTCTTTAGGCTCGGGGGATCACGCAGGAATTAGGAGGAATTACTGAATTAGGCGACGTGAAGCATGAGCAGCCAAGAAGAGTCGCTCTCGCAGTTAAAGCTTGAGCGGATTTATGGAAACAAAACATGCAGGAATTTTACGGCCTTTACCTCAAAATCACTTCTAACACACAGACAAGTCCCGCAGCGTTTCTGATGCTCACAGAGTGAGAATCACACTGAAGCTGTAAGTGAAGGCAAGTGGAGCTAACCGACGTCTGGAGCTAAAACACTTTTCTCCCAAAACGCTGTTCTGTAAAGCTGGGGTTTAGAGGATGTAGCAGGACTTTCTGTCACCATGGAGTCACTGTCTCACTGGCATTTAACTAAACAAGAGGAGGAACGATTGGAAGAAAGGAACGATAGCTAGTTAGCTGGAGGGAAGGAAGAAGGAATAGATGTAACAGAAATAAATAATACTTGGTGCTCCCACATTAGTCACGGCTCTACAGCCAATCAGGGGCGTCTGTGAGCTCACGCGAGCGGAAGGAGCGGATAGCGCTGTCCTCCGAGTGTGTGACTCCGCCCCCAACGGTGCGCGAGCGAGCGGTTTGAAAAGATGCGGTCGGCTGGCGTCACGTGGTCCGGAGGAAACACGCGATAGTCGTCGGCCCTCCCGGCTGAGTGGTAGTAGTAACCTCAATGTGGAGCCCCCTAGTGACGGGGAGGAATTGGACACGACTAAATTAGGGAGAAAATCTGGGGGGAAAAACGATGAATATCTGGAAAGCTGAAAGGAAGAAAGTTAGGACAGAATAAATGGACGATAGAAGTTAAAGAATGGGTGGATTGAATGAAGGAAGTAACAAAAGGAATTAAAGAAATTGAATAAGAAAGAAAGAAAGAATAGATCAGTAATTGGGATGCAGTGCAGGGTGTAGTGGATGAGAGGGAGAAAGCACTGATGGAAGGAATGAAAGAAGGGATAAGGAAGGAAAATTGAGTAAGGAGGAAAAGAAAAGAAAAGATGGATGACATCTAGATAGAAAAAAAGAAAAAAGAAGATGGATAAACGAAATAAATGATGCATGGATTGATTTATAGAAGGTTGGATGCAACAAATGATGGGTATAAAAAGAAAGGTATATACTGTATAAAAGTAGGAATATAAAAGAAAGGAGGTAAATGAAAGATGGTCGGTTCACAGAACAGATACACGGAAAAGCAAGAAACATAGGATGGATGTGTAACGGATGGATGGAATAGAGAAGATGGATGGATGGCTTCAGATGAACAGAGGTTTATTATTAAAATCACCGTGCTGCAGTAAAATCGCGCGAGAGCTGTTGTGTGAATAAACTCGCATTTAATCATCATTAAATAACGAACAGAATGGAGCAGTACGGTGACGAGGCTGATGTTTCTCTCTCTCTCTCTCTCTCTCTCTCTCTGCCAGGAGTGGGAGAATGACAGCGTCTGGTTTTTCTCTCTGCGATATCTGGCCGTTTCACGCTTTCTAAAGCTGGGACGCAGCCAAACCTCCGTGTCCTCGGTTTCCTCTTCCACTCGCAGCGATACACAGATGTGAGCTTCAACAAAGCAGGTAAAGCCCAGGAGAGACGGCGCTGCGCTGCGCTGCATACACACGCCTGAACATACGGGAAGCTAAACAGATCACAGGGTCATAGGTCACGCTAACTGGCTCCACCCCTCATCCCGACCTCAACTATTCAGCCGCACGCCGAAACGCGCAAACGATGTCACGCTCCAAACTTTACATCAACGTCCATTCCAGAAACGGTAACTTTTACAATTTGAAGCTGCAAAGTGCAACTTGGAGACGTGTTTTGTTAGGGAACTTTACAGAATAAATGAGGAAACTGTACCTTTACAAACATACTGCAATTTAACTAAACTTTAAACCCTATGACCTGTATTCCCTCCTTTTTCCTGTCCAACACACTTGGATTTTTAAACACTTCACCCTGAACTTGGCAAAACAACTTACCTATTGCTAACTTTACACTGTAAACAAACAGGCTAACTTGCTAAACTGTAACTTCTTGTAATTTTGTAACTTTCCATTTTTGAAAGCAAAATGTCTGAGTAACTGTTACCTTGAACTTTACACCATGAACTTTACAAAGATCTTGAATTTAAACTCCAACATTGTATTAAGAAGGTGAATTATTGCTATAGTAATTGTAAACTTGACAGGATCAACTCAAAACATATTTGTAAACTCGTTACTTTACAGAACTACCAAACTAGCCGTACACCAATAACCTTTACAAACATACTGAATTAGTAAACTTTTCTTTTATGCTAGGCCCTTAATAAACGTTACCAACAAAATGCAAAAATTTACTTTTAATTAAAAATTTACACCATGAACTTTACAGTCTTTACACTGAATTAATAAACTTTAGCTTTCGCACTGGTGTGGTAAACGTCACTCATGCTGTTAGATTAGTAAAGTTGTTAGCTTCAGTAATAAATGTGTAAAATCTTAAGGTTTGGTTTGTAACTTCAGTGAGAAAGAAAAGAAAAAGTGTGTGTGTGTGTGTGTGTGTGTGTGTGTGTGTGTGTGTGTGTGTGTGTGTGTGTGTGTGTGTGTGTGGTACACACACTGACATGGATATTAATGTTTTAGTTTAGACAATTAAGTATTATGATGTACTGAATAATGACCACCCTGAGACATGAGTGCGCACACACACGCACACAGAAAAAAAGAACAGTGTGTGTGTGTGTGTGTGTGTGTGTGTGTGTGTGAGTGAGTGTACAGTGGCTGTAAGGAGGAATTCACTGTCATAACACTGTGACTCTGACATTAAACGGCCGGATG